>CM039587.1:41906431-41933142 GCA_022457205.1 Saccharum spontaneum
AAAGTGGTTAGAACCTAAATGACAGACATAGTAGAAAGAACGGCAGAAGGGGAGACCCATCTGCCACTACCCTATCCGACTGGACCTGCAAAGGAGAAATACATCAACGCTAGGCTGCCAACGTAGGAGGTGAAGCTGAGGTGGCAAAGCATCCACCAAGAGGAGAACAACGACAAAGTATCTGACCAAGCAACACAGCGGCAAAAAGCATCCGCCAGGGTCAATGCGGCAAAGCATCCGCAGGTGGGGGCATCACGTGCACAACGGAGCCCAAGCGACATTGGCGGCAAAGTATCAGCCCAAGCAGCAACGACGACAAAGCATCCATCAAAAAAGAAGCGACGACAAATCATCCGCCGAGAAGAGCGCAAGCAGCCAAGTATCTACTGCGAAGAAGCAGACGACTATGGCAACATCGAACCTCCAAGTTGGACACACCAGAGCGAAGAAAGAGCTAAAGCACATGTAGGCACAGCGCAGCCCGGAGCAACTCCGGCGGGAGAGGTGAGACGGCGGCAGAAGTGCCCCAACGAGGCCTCCAAGAAGGGGATGACATCCACAGACGCCAACAACATTGAATGAAGAGTATGAGAAGGACTTTCATCCCAGAACCCACCCCGACGAATAGAGACTTCAACGACGCCTTCAAGAAGGTAGATTGCACCGACTGTACCATCGCCGCCGGCCCGAAGAAATACGCCGAGCAGAATTTTCACTCAAGAATCTTGTTCACCGGACCGCTGACCCGGTGCAGACAGCCACGACCAGTAGCTAGTCGGCCACAAACATTCTGGACGCCAGATCTGACTGTCGCAGGGGTAGGTTGGCTAGGGCCCGACCAGCAAGGCCCCGGGCAGGCCACCGCCGCTTGGTGGCTGCCCCGGCCGTGGGCCGGCTAGCCAGCCGCTGGCCGCCGCCGTCCAGCCGTCCTAGGCCATGTGCCGGTCAAATCCGGCCGGTGGCCGGCCGCCTAGGAGCGCCAGGAGGCCACGGGGCCTGCAGATCCTGCCACCCCATACCGTTGGCCGGCCGAAGGAGACCGGGGGTGCCGTTGAGGCAGTCAGCGGTGGGGGCCAGGCCCCAAGCCGAGGGTCGGCCAGATCCGGCCACTGGCCCCTGCCGCCCTGGCCCCGTGCACCTAGGAGGGCCTGCCAGCTGCCCTAGGCCGCTGACCGACCAGATCCGGCCGCATGCCTCCAGTGCCCAAGCCCTGGCCACCAAGCGCTCGCCAGGAGATGCATCTTGCATCTGCCGGAGTCAAACGTCGAGGCAGCAGATCGAAACATAAGGAGGTCGGAGAAAGTAGAAGAGTAGCCCAAATAGATTTTCTTTTTTTTTTGTGACAACTTCTATAATTCCCATAAAAGCAAGGAGAGGGGTTTGAAGTGATTTAGTTTGAATTCTAGGAAGGGGTTTAGGTTGGAGATTCAAGGTAAATATTATTGGTGCCATAAATAAATTCCAGAAAGCACATCAACACACGAAAATACATATGGTGTATTTTAATGCAAGGTTTAAAATAGTTTTACAGAAAAAAGTTTTAATTTGTTGTAAAATTTTAAAAATTCATTTTTTTGTCAATTTTAGCATGAGGAAAAACATAGGGGCTACAACTTTGTCCTACGGGTTGGTATTTCGTATTGATTTTTCGTATACCGACCTTTGACATAATTCCGCTCGATTTGGTTCGTTTTTGAAATTCTCGATATTCTGTAAGTTCGCGTTCATTTTCGTATCTGGCTTTACCGCTTTCGCTTTCGTTTTCATATTCAAATGTAAAAATAAAAAACAGTTGAGGGGTCTTCCGACCGTTTTCATCCTTGCGTACAGGCAAACGTAAGCAACTAGTTTCTTTCAGTGCAACCCGTTTATTATATTCACTCTCTAGAGAAACAAACGATAGGGACGAACGTTTCCCTCTCTTAGCAACATCTTTATTATATCACAAAACCTTATTATCGGCCTTGTAGGCGCGCGAATCTGCGCCACAAGACACGGTACATATGCAACCAGCAAATTATTCTAGCTTGCTTCGGCCGGTTGTTTTGTGTGGTGCATTTTATTCCACAAGCCAACCGTGCCCGCCAAGAAACCATAGACATCAACTGCACATAAAAGACGAAGTATACATATAGGAAAAACATGTCATGCCAACGGAGCGCACCAATAACGACTGGCGGTGGCCGGCAACACGCTCGCCTGTGCGGTGCCTACCACTACTAATATCGCGCGCGCTCGTCTCAGTAAGCACACACTGCACCATTGTGGTACTTGTGTGGTTGTCACAGCACATAACTTGAAAGCAGGAAGCGATGGACAACGACGTTGTAGCAGCTGCATCTGCGGCAGCGGCTTCGCCGTGGAGCCTGCTCCAGGGGCTCCTGGCCCTGCTCGTCGTGTGGGGGGCGTACCGAGCCGCGCAGACATTCTGGCTGCAGCCGCGGCGGCTCGACCGGGCGCTCCGGGCGCAGGGGCTCACCGGCACGGATTACTGCTTCCCGGCGGGCGACCTGAAGGAGAACGCTAGGCTCAACGACGAGGCGCGGTCGAGACCCATGCCGCCATGCCACGACGTTGTTCCCCGCGTGATGCCGCATCTCTTCAACACTATCAAGGAGCACGGTACGTCCAAAGTCTTGTCCCGTAGTCTTTGTCGTTTCTCTACGTCCATTAACAGTTTAGTACAGTTACTTTGCCTAGAATCTTCCGGACGACGGATGGTAATATCGAGAATTCGTTGAATGTTTGCTTCTCATGCGACGAACACTGAGGTTGATGTCGCTTGACTAGTGTTGTGAATGTTTTTTCCGTTATGAATACTAAATATATTTTTTCTTTTACTAAATATGCAAAAACTTTGAAAAAACTATTGAGACTAGAGCTGGGACTTGGACCGTGCTATTTCTGAGGGCGGGTCATGGCACGGTCTTTTTAGCATGGCACGACATGAAATATTTTGGGCTGTGCTGATACGACACGAACATGAGGGCCGTGTCGTGCTTAGGATCTTGGCACGGCAGGTACATGGCCCGGCCTGTATTTTGGCCCGTGTTTGGGCCAACACGGCACAAAATGGCACGTACAAAAAAAAATCTTCAACTCTATAATGTAATTCCCTAGCATTTACTATACTACCTCTCATCTAATTCTTAAAAGGGTTACGAAAATCATTAAAATTTTATGAAAATAATACACATAAGATATATATTTTTTATATCATGAGTGGAAAAAAACTAGCAGAGATATTTTGAGGGCCGTGCTTAGCTGAAGAAAAGATTTACCATGCCGTCTCTCCCGCGTCGCCTAGGGAGGTCTAGGGTGCCCTGTCTCGAGCTCCCCATGACGTTGCGAGGATTTTAGCGACAACTAGTGTGCAGGAATCCTTCATAGCTAGTAGCTTGTTTAGTTGCTAGTTTAGTTTAGCTCTCTAGTGAGTGTGTGGCTATGTTGCTCTCTTTGTTGTTAGGAGGTGTCTCTAGTTGATTGCGTGCTTATTTAATTAAGGTAGCAACTAGGATTGTGTAGGAGGGCTTGTTTTGTGGTGAGTAGGCTAGGCAAAGTAGTTGCGAATATGATTGTTTTTTTGTTCTAATCAACTTGCCTCGTGTTTATATCTTTGTAGATTTTTAATAGGCTATTAATCCCCTCTCGCCATTCCTATATCCTTTCATTGATGAAATAGAGAGGAAAAGAAATTATATTGTTTTTTTATTAACAGAGGGCAGCAACCTTCATTGTTCTATTTGGTTGACAAGAAACAGATTATTTTTTTTATATTTGTAAACCTAAAAGCTTTCTGCAGGCTTTACTCCGAGGAGCTTATTGGCTCCGTCTTTGGAGCCAATTGTGACGGGTGTGATAACAAGAAAGAACACATCATCTTTGCTTGCTGCATGTTTGAGTCGATGACAATGGCCTTCTTTGCCTCCCGTGGGTGGTCTTATTATGTCTTTAGGATTACGAACTAAGTTTATTTGCCTTATGAGACTACTAATGTTTTAAGCATTTGTTTCCTTTAAATTTTGGTGTTAAATTTTGATGTGATTTTTCTGAGGATGAAGCCGGATATTCTTTCAATATCTAAAAAAAGAAACAAATGATAGGAACGAACGTATCCTCTCTTAGGAACATCTTAATTATTGACACGATTATAGTAAGCTTATCCGCCTTGTTAGCGAATTTGCACCACATAACACTTGGTACGTATATGCAACCAGCAAATTAGGATCTACTTAGATATAAGGGCTAATTGTGAGCTAGATAAAAACTAGCTAAAATTAGCATTAGCCCATCCAAACAGAAAGGCTAATATATGAGCTATTTTCTTAGTTACATTTTCAACTAATTATTAGCCAACTAGACAGCTAGCTAGATAATCTTAGCTAACTTAGATTAAGTTTTAGCCCAACTAGTGACTAGCTCTAGGTCATCCAAACATATCCTTCCTTGATCTAGCTTCAGACCTTCAGCCAGTATTTTTGTGTGGTGCATCTTATATTCCACAAACGAACCATATACGTGCCCGCCAAGAAAAGACATCAACCGCAGATAAATACTTAAAGTTTATGACAACATGATATAAATATAAAACACTATCTATGTAAGTGCTGTATTAGAATATGGGCAAAAAATGCGAGAAACCAATATTTGGTCGTGGGCTCTAAATTTATATATAAATTTCCAATATATTTATCTCTCTTAATTAAAGTTACCATGTCATGCACTACTACTTGGATCCCAAAAAAAAACGATGATAGGATGTTTTACCTTTTTGGAGATGAATAGAGTTTATCTTTTCTGCCTACGACCTGTCGCCAGCAGCATCAATTCTACACCAATAGGAAACAAACCTAAAAACTTTGTGCAGGTTTGGCTCCGTCTTTGGAGTCAATTGCAACGGGGTGATGACAAGGATGAACACACATCATATTTGCTTGTTGCATGTTAGAGTCGATGGCAATAATGACCTTCTTCGCCTCCATATGGGTGGTCTTATTATGTCTTTAGGACGAAGCCGGATATTTCTTCCAATACCCAAAAAAATGATAGGAACGGTATCCTTTCTTAGGAACATCTTTATTGACACGATTAAAGTAATCCGGCCTTGTTAGCAAATTTGCGCCACATACATAACATCAATTCTACACCAGCTATTCATCTGCAAAGTACCAGTACGTGCATCTTGTTCTAATTTTCTATATAATTTTGCTCCCATGATGTTCTAGAATTCAATCCAGTATAATGGTCTAAGATATGTAATATTATCCAACTAGTATTTGTGAGGAAAAGGACTAACGCTGCTTTCTCGATCTGTCGTGTCCACTCCTCTAGATTCGATCATACGTACTTGCACACGTAAGTCGTCACTAGTTTCTTTCAGTGCAGCACGTTTATCATATTCACTCTTTAGAGACTAGAGAAACAAAGGATAGGGACAAACGTTTCCTCTCTTAGTCTTAGCAACATCTTTATTGTTGACCCGCGCGCGCGATTATATGGTAAAACCTTGTCGGCCTTGTTGACGAATCTGCGCCACACGACACTTGACACATGCAACCAGCAATTTCTAGCTAGCTTCGGCATGTTTGGTGTGCATGGTGCATCTTATTCCACAAGCCAACCGTACGTGCCCGGCAAGGAAACGATGCCTACCACTACTACTTATATCGCACTCCCTCTCTCACGAAGCACACACTGCACAATTGTGGCCTTGTGGTTGTCATCACAGCACATAACTTGAAAGGAAACGATGGACGACGATGTTGTAGCAGCTGCAGCAGCTTTGCCATCACCGTGGAGCCTGCTCCAGGGGCTCCTTGCCCTGCTGATCGCGTGGGGGAGCTACCAGGTCGCGGAGACATTCTGGCTGCGGCCCCGGCGGCTCGACCGGGCGCTCCGGGCACAGGGGCTCACCGGCACTGAGTACTGCTTCCCGGCCGGCGACCTCAAGGAGAATGCTAGGCTCAACGATGAGGCACGATCGAGGTCTATGCCATTGTGCCATGACGTAGTTCCCCGTGTGATGCCGCATCTCTTCAACACAGTTAAGGAGCACGGTATGTCGAAAGTAACCACGCGACCCTTTCTTTCTTCTCGCTCGTGCCGTCCTTCCCCTCTCTCACCAAACTCACTCGTGTCACGCACTCCTCTGCCTCACAAACCCACCTCTTGTCCCCTCCACCAACCCACCCCCCACACCCCCGCGCGCGAGCCCTGTCTTGCTCATCATGAGCCTTGCCATGCTTGTCTGTGGGCTCACTCCAAGGCCGAGGCACCGCATGTAGAAGGCTTAAGTGGGCGTGGACTAGGTTGGTCGTGCTGGCATGCGTCAGTCCACATGTTCAAAAACCTCTTAAACTAAGTACTTAGAAATTTATAATTTTTTGGTGTATTTCATACATTTGAATATACACTTGATACATTACAAATTCAATTCAAAGTCTTCATACATCAAACACTTCAAATCTTCATACTTTAATGAAGCTAAGCATAAAGAGATCAACATATAAGATTTTCGATGAGAGAGAGACGGAGAGCCAATGAGGAGATATGGCATAAAGGGCTAGAGGCTGTGGAGATTGTGAGTTGGGAGCATTATGAAGAGCACTCGTGGTGGAAAATGAGGGACAAGTTGGGGTTTGGTTAGAGGCATGAAGACAGAGGTTATAAACTCTGTGGTGGTTAACGAGTGAGTCGAGCAGATTGTTTATATGGGCTGTGCCTGTGCCTACCCTTCATGCCGCATCAACGACCCGTTCATAACATTGGGGTATCCGGTATCGAGCCATGCCAGTCCAGGCATGACTTCGATATATAGGTCGTGCCGTGTTTTAGACCGTGCTTACGCAGGGTTGTGCCAGGGCTGCCTACTTGTCACCATCTTCATATTTAAGCAAACAAATTCAGATAGTCCTTTGTCATGCTCATTTTCCTAAATTTGTCCATTCCTATAAAATGGAAAGTTCCCTAAATTTTAAAGATTGAATTGAAAGTTTCATAGCTTTAACGGCACATGCAAACGATGAACTGCAGGCGACATTTGTATCACCTGGTTCGGACCAATTCCCAGGGTAGTTATCACGAAGGCAGAGTTAATCAGAGACATCTTATCAAACAAGTCTGGCCACTTCGAGAAGTTCATCGCGAACAAGCGTCTTATAAAAATGCTCGCCCTTGGGATTGCGAGTAACGACGGTGAGAAATGGGCAAAACACAGAAGGATCTTGAACCCCGCATTCCATCTCGAAAAGCTCAAGGTTCTCCGACTTCCTCCATACAGGAAATCAGCCTTAGTTACGATATGCACGGCCTCAAGCATATAGATATGTGTGCTTACTAAATTTATTTTTTTAGCGCATGCTGCCGGCGTTCTCGACGTGCTGTACTGAGCTTATAGATCGCTGGGAGAACAAGCTCGCTGGTTCTGACGGATCATATGAACTGGATATCTGGCCGGAGTTTCAGAACCTCACTGGAGACGTCATCTCCCGCACGGCATTTGGCAGCAGCTTCATGGAAGGGCGAAGGATCTTCCAACTTCAGGGCGAGCAAGCAGAGAGGCTAATCAAGGCCTTCCAGTATATGTACATCCCAGGCTTCATGTAAGCACTTTCTGATCTGTCACATAGTACCGTAATTCTAGTACATTAAACGTCATCACATTCATATGCGTGCGCTCATGCCATTATAATATAAATGTATATGCAGGTTCTTCCCGACACAGAACAATCGGAGGATGAACGAGATCAACAGGGAAATCGAAGGGACTCTGAGGAGCATGATCGAGAAGAGGGAGCGTGCAATCGAAAACGGCGAAGCGAGCGGCAACGACTTGCTCGGTTTGCTACTGCAGTCGAACATGGAGAGCGGGAAAGGCAGCCTGAGGATGAGCACAGAGGATGTGATTGAGGAGTGCAAGCTCTTCTACTTCGCGGGGATGGAAACCACGTCGGTGCTGCTCACGTGGACGCTCGTCATCCTAGGCATGCACCCAGAGTGGCAGGACCGCGCGAGGGAGGAGGTCCTTAGCGTGTTCGGCAGGGACAAGCAGCCCAATTTCGACGGCCTAGGTCGACTCAAAACGGCAAGTGTTTCTTTGCAATACCATGATACTATACCTACATAGTTTTCTCCAAGCCCATTCCACATTATATTACGTACCTGCCAACATTGTCTATACCTACATGCTATCCAGGTGACCATGATACTATACGAGGTGCTCAGGTTGTACCCGCCGGCAGTGTCGCTAAACCGAAGAACATTCAAAGACATGAAGATTGGAGGCATCTCCTACCCTGCAGGGGTAATCCTCGAGCTTCCCATAATTGTCGTCCACCACAATCCTGATGTCTGGGGGAAGGACGCACATGAGTTCAAGCCAGAGAGGTTCGCTGAGGGGATCTCAAAGGCGACCAAGGACCAACCGGCGTTCTTCCCGTTTGGGTGGGGGCCGAGGATCTGTATCGGCCAGAACTTTGCGCTGCTTGAGGCCAAGATGGCCTTGAGCATGATCCTCCAGCGCTTCGAGTTCCGACTGTCGCCTTCGTACACGCATGCACCGTACACTGTTCTTACGCTGCATCCTCAGCATGGCGCGCCAATTATGTTCAAGAAGATCTGATCGTCTTATATGACATCGTCTATCGTTGTCAATGAGTATGTCACAGTGCAAAAATAATAAATTTGTATGGGTAATACTGTATTATTATGGGGAGTTTAATTTTGAGTATCTGAATTTTGAGGTGGAACTAAAACGGCGGGAGATATATTTCTTGGAGCTAGGGGTGTAAACGAATAGAATATGGTTGGATACCTATAGACGAATACAGATACGATGCTGCTAGCGCCCGGACGCCCAGCTCCAGGGGGTGTCCGGACGCACCACCAACGCCCCGACCCCGCCAGCCCTTGCCCGCACGGAAGAGGAAGCGAACGCCTCCCCCGCAACGGAGACGGAGGAGGAAAAGTAAATCAAAGACGCTCCGCCCCACCCCCAACCCCAAACGCACGGGAATCCGCCCCGCCCCCAACTCGTCGGCCCCTGCACCTCTGACAGCCGCCCGCACGCCCACATAGTCCACCCGTTGTTCCCCCCGCTGCTTGCTGCTGCAACAAATAGGATGAAACACGGTGAACATGTTACTAAAATAACATCGAACAAACTACTGCAATGACATGGAACAACAACTGAAACATAGTAGATTATCCATTGAAACATGGGGGATCCATGAAAGAAAATTCAACATCGAATAGATAGTTTAGTTACTGAAAACACCATAATTGTTGCAACAACTCCAAAAAAAAGCTGCTGCACCAATGATGGAACACCTACTGCAATATGAGATTGAAGAACACAATCTGAAATAATGAAAAGAGTGTGAAACATCAGAGATGCATTGTTACAATAACACCTAACAACTACTGCAACGACATGCAACACACTACTGCAACATGCATGCTGAACCCCCCCCCCCCCCGAGAGAACTACTGCAACAATAAAAAGCACTAGCTACTACAACATCAACTAGACCCTACTGCAACATCCGGAGAGAACTAATGCAACACGGGCACGAGAGGTGAAACCCGAGAGCTCGCCGGAACCCTAGCCTACTGCAACAGCAACTGAAACCCTGTTGGAACAACCAGAGAGAACCATTGAAACATGGCGAGTTGAGCCACCCGAGAACTCGTCGGAACCCTAGCAACCAACACATCCTTTAGATCCAGATGTGGGAGAAGGAGCAGGAGGAGGAGGAGAAGGCGGAGGAAGGCCAGATCTAGAGGGAGAGGGGGAGAAAGGGAGGAAGAAGAAGGCTGAGATCCAGACCAAGGACCTCACCTACCTCGCTGGAAGCTGCCGCCATGCTTGGAGCTCGCGGACTGCGAGCGAGAGAGAGCAGGGAGGGAGGGAGCTGCGAGGCTTGCCGAAAAGCCGCAGTCGTCGCCCCCAAATTCAGTGCCATAGGAGGAAAAGGGGCGCGCTGAGGGAGGGGGAAGGGAGGGAGCAGCAACTCGCGTGGCCGTCGCACATGGAGGGAGGGAGCGTGGAGCAGAGAGTGGAGGAGTGGGAGAGGAGCGTGGTGGCATGGAGGGAGGGAGCCGCGGCGCACTAGAAGAAGCAGAGAGTGAAAGGGAGCGGGAGGAGGAGGAAGGAAGGCAGGCGCGACTGTTGGGCATTCTTAACGTCATTACCAAAAGTAGACTTAGTTTTCTAATTCTGATAATGGCGCCAAAAATACCGAACCTATCCCTCATGCCACTTAAGCCAAGTTGTCATCCCCAGCATGACATGAGAGACGTGGTATTGAAATATGCAACTGCTCTTCTAAATAAATAATAAATAAGATCTGCAAGCGCACAGATTAATACCGATGTAGCATTTTAACCGGGAAGTATTCCAGGTATCGTTATTTATATTTTTACCACTGGGAAGGGATTACTAACATCAATGTTGATTATGGAATGGAATATAGGAATGAGTATCAATCATTGCATGTATAAGTGAGAGCATTCATCTATCTCTTGCATATAGGGGTAAGTGTCACATAAAATATAGATAAAGTATGAATGGTGACAAAGATAATTAATCTGATCAGCTAGCCACATATAATAATGATAAGCACCTCAACAGATATTCTAGCAAGTCATTAGCATGGTATTAGGATGAACTACAAGGATATTTCCTAAGTTATTCTTAACTATAAAGTCTAGCATATCATAGTTAGTGCAAGTACACTTGGCAATCATTGCGAAAAAGGACTACGCCCATGCATAGTGATATTATCAAGGAAGATGAGAAACATAGCAATCACTCCCCCGTAATAATGTTGCTCTGCCTGCCTTACACACGGGAGGGGGACTATATAAGAACCAACGAAGCTGTCACCATCGCGGACCACCCCACGATCCGGCATATAAGGTGCAATCGCAGATAAATATGGTCTAAGCACCACGCCTACACAATATTTATCATTTACCCATGGATCCGATGGATAAACGCTATACGATCCTAAACATGTATATAATTCCAATCTAACTAAGCCAAGCGTATAACTACGATAAACTAAGAACAATATAATCGCAAACATAAACAAGTAGAGCATAGTCATAATCAATATATTGAAATAGAACAAAGTTGTATTCATAATATTGAAGAACATAGATGAACAATGAAGAACAGTAAAGAAATTACCAAGAATCCTCTTGACAGATCCGGAAACCAATCGAAGATTGACTCCTTCTAGTTCTAATCCTATGTAGCTATGCTATACTAGAGATCTAGTTGATGTGGTGGCTCTAGGGCTTGATCAGAGACTCTCCTCCTGAGATTAGGGTTTGACGAATGAGAATGAGGGAGTGCCTCCTCCAGGGGCCAGGAGTCCTGCTTATATAGCCCCCTCAAGTGAACGTGGGCCGTCGGATCAAACCGACATTAATCGCACGGTTTTCCTTGATCCCTTAGGTCGGTGGAGCATAATCCGCGACACGGAGCCTGATTGGCTCTCAGGCCAGGGCGGGCGCCCTAAGGAGCAGGGCGGGCGCCTTGCCTCCGGGCCCGTTCGGCCTTCCGTTCGTTCTCGTGGCTTCTGGAGTCTTCTAGATGATAGAAAATCGGTGAACACGTTATTATCTCTATGTAAACCCGACGTGTGGGCCTTTCCTCCGTATTTTCTGATAACCCCCTGCAGAAACAGACAAATACCAAAACTCGTGGAATTCTGTCAGATAAAACCCTAAGTCTAGGTGTTGGTTGCATTTGGATCCTTTTCTTTATTTATTTAATAACTATATTTGGTACTTAAGGACCGTCAACAAACTCCCCCAAGCTTACCTCTTGCTCGTCCCTGAGCAAGGATAGACTCATTATGGATCAGAAGTTGCTGCAACGCCTTTGAACGTTGACGGTACATATGCTTTCAAATAAGGTCTCATCCCTGAGTTAGAGTAAACTGTCAATACTTAAAACTTACTCATTTTACCTTTCACCATGGGGCTTGCAACCGTCACCTGCATCTTGAGTGGTTAAAAGATAGAACGGTCTAGTCAAACGCCATGTCTCTTATTCTTGATCAGCTATAGCCCTGGAGTTTTTGCAAATTTTTCAAATAAAACTAAGAGATTCCTTGTATGACTTTCTCGGGTCTCTCTTTTGTGGTATTTCTGGATCCTTACCAAGGCAGTAATGGTATATGCCTTCTCTCTCAAAGTATGTGGTATTTATGGTATAAGGCGTAGTGACATTGCCTTCTCTCTCACCCTACTCTAATAAGGCTTTGATATCTGGAGCTCATAGGTGGAAGATACAGTATACATACTCATAGAACATTTATTGCATAGTCAAACCATAGATCCAGAGAAACAAGTCAATAAGTCAAATCAAGATGTGCATGTGTGGTGAATGAGTGGTGTATGGTGATAACAAAAGTCTAATGCTCTTTTTGAGGGAATACATACCTTTCTTGCTTTTTAAAACTTTTGAGGGGAATGAGATGCTCTATATTTTTTTTCTTTTTTCCTCTCAGATGGGTATCTTGTACCCCTAATTCTACTGTCGGACACTTGTCCATTTTTACCTCTCATCTCACTTTTTCTTTCTTCGAGGTTCCGAGCACTTGCTCCTTTTTATTTCCTCGTTTTTTTAGAGCAATCTCCCTCTTTTGAAAATATAGCAAGTGGTAGTAGAAATGACTTGAGCATTAACTTCACAGGGAATAACAGGAATGGGATAATGTTTTTGGCTATTCTCTCCTGGGTCAGGAGTAGAATAATTTTGGGTGAATCTGGAGATGGAAATGAGTGGATATATGTGGATGCGTACTTCCGGAGTAGAAGCAGCATGTATGAGTGAACGTGCAAGTGAATCTTGATTTTAACCACATGACAAGTTCCTAAGGGTCTACACAGCTTGACCACACTCAATGCCCATAAGCAGTAAGTAGTAAAAGTGCGGCTCTTATTCTAACAAGCATGTATATATGGCTGTGGTAGGAATTTAAACTCTCATCATACAGGAACTCATCATGCAACATTTTAAAGATTTTCAAAGATAAAATTCTCCAGAATTCTAGCATCTCTAGGAACAGATAAACAGCAGCTCAACCTTCCCATATCATATCCGCTAACAACTTAGACTTCAGATCAAGTTCTCTTCCCACTAGTTCAGGTTTAGAGCCAGTTTTAAATTATAACAGTTATGTCTAAACTAGAGAGAAAACAAATTTAAAAATTAGGCAGAGCAACTATTCATCATATCCATGCTAGAGTTTTATTTTCAAGATTCAGTTTAGCATAGCTACTTTATTTATTTATTAAACTAAGCAAATATATATAAACACAAAATATTTATTTGGGTTTTCATGATTATGCATCTTTTTATTTTAATAAAGCATAGGTATAAATGTAGATAAAAATACTTATCGGGATAAATGGGGGTGCTCTCCCCCAAGCTGGATCTTGACGTAATTTCTTCTGATGTAGCTAGCAGGTGCAGAGGTGTATTTGAATGTCGGCAGCACCCTGACAGCGATTAGGATGTCCTCCATCTGCTAGTCTTCCTGAATTCTGTGGAGCTCAAATAGACAACAAAGCTTCGTGGAACTTGATTAAGTGTTAGCATAAATATCTAGCCTTTATCATGTTTGAGCTTCCTTGATAAATGTCACTCTCTATTTTTATTTTCATTTTTATAGAACAGAAAAAATATATTATTATTATTATATTTTTTATGCCACCACAGTGAATGTACTTATGGGTTTTATGCCACTCGCATACTCACATGGGGCTTACTGTTTTCAACATTTTTTTTAGACAGAATGAACATGATTAACTGAGCAATAATTAAAGGGAAAATGATAACTACCAAGTTTACCTCTTGGCACGGCGTTCGGTGTTTTTAAGTCCTCTGAACAGGACTTCTTTTCTTCTTAGTTGTCCTGGGATTTGGGTGGCGTAGACGGTGATTCCGGCAGCGCCTCCTCTTCTTGTGTAACTGTCTTCACTTTCCATACCCGACATGGTGCTTCGGTCTCCTGTTGTGTATCCTCGAGCCTTATGACCTCTCCTTCATAGTCTGCCCATACGTCCTTGATGGTTTGCCTCCTTTGGTTACGGTTACGTCGCCTTCTTCTTGTCCTGACCTGCTTAGAATCTTCAACTATATAGTTAGGGTCATTAAAGTAGCGGCGTACCTTCTCAGAGGGGAAATGCATATGGACTTCTCCGGTTCCAATGTAGATGATTGCTTTGACGGTGCCTAGGAACGGTCTTCCTAGGATGATGGGTGGATCATACTCGTCGTCTCCCATGTCAATGACCTGAAAGTCTGTATGGACAAAATGATCGTTAATTTTAACAGGGACATCGGTTACTATACCTTCGACCTTTCGGGATGTCTGATCTGCCATCTGGAGCTGAGTGTATGTTGGTTTTAAGGGCATGGTCCCGTACAAGAGCTGATAAGTGACTGTGGCCATTATGTTGACGTCTGATCCAGTGTCGCAGAGCGCCTTCTGAAAGGAGTATCCATTGATTGAGCACTCAATGCTTGGCATGCCTGGGTCGTCCTTCTTGATTAGGAACGGCGACTTGAGTCGTCGGTCTTGACCTCCTTGAACTGCAGTGACCATCTTAGCTGATTCGGTCCATCCTTGGTTGTTCTTGTTATGTTTGTTCCTCCTGTTGGTCCTCTTCCTTGGTTCATGTTGGGGTTGCTCTGGGATTTGTGTAATCTTGTTCTTGAAGAAAACGTCTCCTTCCTCCCCTTGATGTTGAAGTTGATCTTCGCAGCGCTGGCGTAGATGACAGCTCCCGAGGTGTTCAGGAATGGCCTTCCCAGAATAACTGGTGACCTCTCATCGGACCCGGTCTCTATCACCACGAAATCAGCTGGAGCATACGAGGTACCAACTCGGACACACATGTTCTTTAATATTCCTTTAGGAAAGCTTAGTGTCCGATCTGCAAGCTGCAAACACATAGTTGTTTCTGATAAAGGATATATAAAGAATTTTTCATAGAGTACCCTGGGCATAATGTTGACGCTGGAGCCAAAGTCACAGAGTGCTTCTGGGAAGTCCACCATGCCGATGGAGATCGGGATGACGGGGCGTCCTGGATCGCCTCTCTTGACTGGCAGAAGGTCATTATGTACTCCAACAGCGGGATTACTCCAATAGTTACCTGCATCAAACATGTCTACAAGATTTGCAGATTCTAATCCTTCCGGTTGTGATGGTATACCAGGGTTAGTAGCAGGAACAGCAGCAGCTATTTGATTTAACTGAGATTCAATCATTAAAGCTAATTTGGTTTTTGATGGCAGTAGAGAAATTATCCATTCTATTATTTATGTTTTCTAGTATTTTATCATTGGATGCCAATTTCTTAGACAAGTTATCCATTATCTTTCCTTGATTAGACACTAACTCTCTTAGGGGTGGAAAATTATTATTGTTGTTGTAAGAGTTATTACCTTGATAATTACCTGAGTAGTTACCTGAGTAGTTAGGCCTCTGTTGATTCCAACCTTGATTTTGTTGAGGACGGTTGTAGTAGTAGTTGTTGTTGATGTACCTTGCATCCTCAAGCATCTCAGGGCAGTGATTGCCTGAGTGTCCAGTATCTCCATATTCCTCACAAGTCATGTGAGAGTCGTAGACGTTCATGACTTCTCTTTTGTCTCCAGCTTTGTCATCGAGCTTTTTCATGAGTAGGTCTAACTTTGCAGACAGCATGTCTACCTCCTTGAGCTGGTGCATACCTCCACCCTTCTTGCGTGTTTGAGTCCTCTCTTCGTTCCAACCTTGGTTGGACGCCATCTTCTCCACAAGGGCTGTAGCTTGTGGTATGGTGAGTGATAGAAATGCGCCTCCAGCTGCAGCATCCATGGTCTCACGAGCACTAGTGATGAGCCCATGATAGAAAGTCTGCATAAGTAGCCAGCTCTCCATTCTATGATGGGGACATTCTAGGATGTAATCTTGAAAGCGCTCCCATGCTTCTGGAACAGATTCATCATGTTGTTGCTGAAAACTTGTAATCTTCCCATGGAGAGCATTGGTCTTGCCCATGGGAAAGAACTTAGCCAGAAAGTTCATAGAGCAGAGTGCCCACATAGTGTTCTTATCCTTCGTCACGTAGAACCACTGCTTCGCTCTCCCCAATAGTGAGAATGGGAAAAGGCGAAGTAGTATGGCGTCTCTGGGAACATCTAATAAAGTGAATGTGCTGCAAATCTCTAGGAAGTGTTGGAGATGAGCACTTGCATCTTCGTGCGGCTTCCCACAAAACTAGTTGGCTTGTACCATGTTGATGAGCCCTGGCTTGAGCTCAAAGTTCTTGTCGATGGCCGCGGCAGGTCCAGTGCGGATGTTGTCCATAGTGGGAGCTGAAAACTCGCGGATCGTCTTGTTCGCCATGGCTGCGAACTCTGTTGACAAATTCCGGATGAAACTTCGGCGGTCTTCTGAATTGGATGAAGTGTTGCGTCGAAGTGTTGACTTCTTGAGCTTGGCTCTTGCCCCTCTGATTAATGCTTCGGGGTTGTCAACAAAATTTTCTGGAAGATGTCCTCTATTCATACATCACCCTGCAAAACAATAAGAATGGAAAAATACAGGCGTAAATCTGTATGGGAGAATTGATGATCTCAATCACTTAATGATGCGAATGATGACTCAAATTCCGTATTCATTCCTTGTTAGTAAATCAACCTTCCCCGGCAACGGCGCCAAAAATGCTTGTTGGGCATTCTTAACGTCATTACCAAAAGTAGACTTAGTTTTCTAATTTTGATAACGGCGCCAAAAATGCCGAACCTATCCCTCATGCCACTTAAGCCAAGTTGTCATCCCCAGCATGACATGAGAGACGTGGTATTGAAATATGCAACTGCTCTTCTAAATAAATAATAAATAAGATCTGCAAGCGCACAGATTAATACTGATGTAGCATTTTAACCGGGAAGTATTCCAGGTATCGTTATTTATATTTTTACCACTGGGAAGGGATTACTAACATCAATGTTGATTATGGAATGGAATATAGGAATGAGTATCAATCATTGCATGTATAAGTGAGAGCATTCATCTATCTCTTGCATACAGGGGTAAGTGTCACATAAAATATAGATAAAGTATGAATGGTGACAAAGATAATTAATCTGATCAGCTAGCCACATATAATAATGATAAGCACCTCAACAGATATTCTAGCAAGTCATTAGCATGGTATTAGGATGAACTACAAGGATATTTCCTAAGTTATTCTTAACTATAAAGTCTAGCATATCATAGTTAGTGCAAGTACACTTGGCAATCATTGCGAAAAAGGACTACGCCCATGCATAGTGATATTATCAAGGAAGATGAGAAACATAGCAATCACTCCCCCGTAATAATGTTGCTCTGCCTGCCTTACACACGGGAGGGGGACTATATAAGAACCAACGAAGCTGTCACCATCGCGGACCACCCCACGATCCGGCATATAAGGTGCAATCGCAGATAAATATGGTCTAAGCACCACGCCTACACAATATTTATCATTTACCCATGGATCCGATGGATAAACGCTATACGATCCTAAACATGTATATAATTCCAATCTAACTAAGCCAAGCGTATAACTACGATAAACTAAGAACAATATAATCGCAAACATAAACAAGTAGAGCATAGTCATAATCAATATATTGAAATAGAACAAAGTTGTATTCATAATATTGAAGAACAAAGATGAACAATGAAGAACAGTAAAGGAATTACCAAGAATCCTCTTGACAGATCCGAAAACCAATCGAAGATTGACTCCTTCTAGTTCTAATCCTATGTAGCTATGCTATACTAGAGATCTAGTTGATGTGGTGGCTCTAGGGCTTGATCAGAGACTCTCCTCCTGAGATTAGGGTTTGAAGAATGAGAATGAGGGAGTGCCTCCTCTAGGGGCCAGGGGTCCTGCTTATATAGCCCCCTCAAGTGAACGTGGGCCGTCGGATCAAACCGACATTAATCGCACGGTTTTCCTTGATCCCTTAGGTCGGTGGAGCATAATCCGCGACACGGAGCCTGATTGGCTCTCAGGCCAGGGCGGGCGCCCTAGGGAGCAGGGCGGGCGCCCTGCCTCCAGGCCCGTTCGGCCTTCCGTTCGTTCTCGTGGCTTCTGGAGTCTTCTAGATGATAGAAAATCGGTGAACACGTTATTATCTCTATGTAAACCCGACGTGTGGGCCTTTCCTCTGTATTTTCTGATAACCCCCTGCAGAAACAGACAAACACCAAAACTCGTGGAATTCTGTCAGATAAAACCCTAAGTCTAGGTGTTGGTTGCATTTGGATCCTTTTCTTTATTTATTTAATAACTATATTTGGTACTTAAGGACCGTCAACAGCGACGGATAAGGAAGGGAGCCTGCGGTCGAGTTGGGTCATGCCGCTTGGGTGCTTCCGACGTCGTCCGGACGTCCTCACCTAATCAATATCGATACAAAAAACTATTGTAAACCTCAAACTCGAATTTGATTATAGATATTTTGGATAAGATACGAATGGATCTTGACATCATGTATATCCAAATTTGTGTATCCAAATACGGATACGGTATGGATTGCGAAAGTGGGTGAACGACTTGCCTCTCCCTGACAACTCGGTTCCATGTTTATAGAGACTAGGAACATCTCCTGGTGTGGCTTGTACAACAATTTAGGTTTACATAGAGATAGACTCATCTATAACAAACTAGCAAACTTTCTATCTTGATGTACAAGGCATGGTGCATGCTTAACAACCCTTGGCCTAACACCCCTACTCAATCTCATCCGGCCACTAGGTTGAGATTGGTTCTGAACTAGTCCATATTGGCTACCACAATCGGTTCAGTAAATCCATTAGCTAACTGATCTTTAGAATGTATCAACCGAAACGTCTAGCAGCTTTTGCGCTACTCTCTCTCTCTCACTAAAATGAAAATCTATCTCAATATGCTTAGTACATGAATAAAACACTAATTTGTCGAGAGATAAGTAGCACCAATATTATCACACCATAGCCAAGCTGCATGAGGATGCTTAATTCCCAATTCATCAAGCAACATTTGGACTCACATTATCTCTGTTGTTGCATTGGCTAATGCAATGCACTCAACTTTAGTACTCGACTGTGACACTGTAGCTTGTTTCTTGGCACACCATGAGATCAAGTTTGACCCAAGAAACACAGCAAAACCACCAGTCGATCTCCTGTCATCGGGACATCCTGCTCAATCAGCATTGTCAGAGAAAGCACTTACCACCATGGATTGAGACTGACCAATTCTGTGTCCCAAACTCAACGACCCTTGAACATACTGCAATATGCTCTTCACAGCACTCCAATGCAACGTTGTTGGCTCATGAAGAAATTGGCACACCTTGTTCACAGAGAATGAAATATCCATTCTTGTCAAGGTTAGGTATTGTAATGCCCCCACTATACTCCTATATCTTGTGGAGTCTTCGGGTCCAAGCCTTTGTCCTTCTGTAGCACTAAATTTCTCCGTGGTGGAAAGATGAGTATTTATGGGCTTACACTTGCTCATACCTGCTCCCTATATCACATCAGCAGCATACCTTTCTTGCGACAATTTCAAACCATCCCGAGATCTCTTGACTTCTATTCCCAGAAAATAGTGAAGATCATTAAGATCCTTTAATGCAAATTCGTTCTCCAAATCTTTGAGCAAAGCATTTATCATTTCATGCGAGGAACTTGCCACTATTATGTCATCCACATAAACCAGGACAAACATGGTATGTTTACCTCCCTGATAATAGAACAGTGAGGTGCCTTTGAAGGTATGAATCCCAAAGCCTCCAATTTCCCACACACTCAAGCATACTCAGCACATGGTGCTTGCTTGAGTCCATAAATGGCCTTATCTAGCTTGCAGACATAATTCAGTCTTGCCTCGTCTGCGCATATCCAGGTGGCTGACATGTACACTTTCTCTTCTAGCACTCTGTGAAGAAAGGCATTTTGCACATCAAGTGACAGAGTGACCAGCCTCTAGAAACAACTATGGATAGTATGAATCGAATGGTTGCAGCTTTGATAACTGGACTGAAGGTGTCCTCATAATCAATCCCATACCTCTATTTGTATCTCTTTGCAACAAGTTGAGCTTGTACCTGTCAATCGTTCCATCTACTTTCCTTTTCACCTTAATTATAAACCCATTTGTAATCAAAAAATATTTTTACCTTTGGGAGGAGCGACTAGATGCCATGTTGTTATGTAGCAAGGCCTTGTACTCGTTATCCATAGCAGCTATCCACCTGGAGTCTTGAAAGGCTTCTTCTACCATGGCAGGTCCTTCAATTGTGGTGGCTATCATGCACCACTGGACCGTCCCATTGGTGTAAAGCTTGGGCTTGCTGATGCCTCATTGAAGCTTGGTTGTAGGACGTGCGGGGGCGGCTACCAGTGTTGACGCAGAAGTCCCGACCACAGACGATCTGGGGAGAGAATCTCCATAGCCGGATCCACCTCGGAGATAAGTGAGACAGGCGCGAGGACTCCTGCCCCCTGTCGACTGGATCCGTCTGTGTGGCCACATGTGGTTGGTGGAGCACATAGATGATGGGACAAACACCACAGATGATCTAGCCACTGATGAGCCCTGTGTGTCGATGTCCCAGACAGCGATCCCGAAATAGATGCAATGCTAGAACTTGGATGCACCGATGGATCCACTCAGGTTCAGCACCCAGGTTGTTCCCCACCTAGGAATACATGAAATAACGCCCGTCCAGGCGTAAATCTTCACTAGAATTCGCCATATTTTCTCCAGTAGAAAAAATAGAATCACCAGCACTGGCACACCATTAGTAGGGGTGAAGTCAGAACCTTATCGATCATGCAAAATTGCATCCCCAAAACTACTAGAAGGATTAAGGAGTACATTGGGGGCGGATGGAAAGCTCGGCTCTTAGCCTAGCGCCTGTGTCAAGATGCAATTACGAGAAGGGAAAGTCATGTTCATCAAACACCATGTCTAGGGAGATATATGCAAACCCTTCTAAGGGATCTAAGCACTTGACTCCCTTGTGAGAGTTGTTGTACCCAAGGAACACACGACGATGAGAGCAAAATTGGAGCTTTCTCAAACGTTTTGAGAAACATGTAGTCGGGCTTTTGACCAAGAAGGCACTCACATGGATCAATTTCATTATTGATGACCTTGGAAGGGGGACAGTTAATAAGAAAAACTGTTGTGACGAAGGCTTCATCTTAGAATTTTAGTGGCATGGAAGCGTGAGCAAATCCATACTGTATCACCCAGCCGTCGCTAGCTGCTACATCCACCATGTATCCTCCATGGCTCTACCATACCCGTCATCACTTTCTCTAGTATGGATGAGGCCGAGGTTCTTAGGCAGGTCAAGGGGGCTAGCCAGGTTGTACTTCAAGTGCACAAGCTAACTGAGTTCTAGGTGTGCAAACTACTCATTTATGCATATCTTACACAACCAACTGGGTGCTACAGCAGTGACTAGGGTGGGGTGCATTTGATCTTGAATTTACATTGTTTGTTGTTATGCTCATCAGCTCTTCAAAATATTTATTA
This sequence comes from Saccharum spontaneum, assembly GCA_022457205.1. Taxonomy (NCBI): domain Eukaryota; kingdom Viridiplantae; phylum Streptophyta; class Magnoliopsida; order Poales; family Poaceae; genus Saccharum; species Saccharum spontaneum. Next base: position 41,928,029 of record CM039587.1, read on the forward strand.
TTTGGTACATTGATGGCATTGTAATTCCAAAAAAACAATGAGCAATGCTTGAATGATAGGGTAATGGTCGTCCCATTATTATCTTATTGTAAATTTCCGTAATGTCCATGACTTTATTAATGTTTCACTTGTGTTTTTCTTCTACTAGCTCAGCTTTCCAAAGACCAAGGCTATAGCTCTACTCCACCTTTTCCAATACTAAGGCATAGCTCCATTCACTGTAACTCCCACTAACACTAACAGTAATGCTATATCTTGAGAGAGTGGAGAGCTTATTGAGGTGTGTTACAAGTGAGTTGAAGGGTCCTATTTATAGCTTGGAAGTGATTGGGAGAGTGGAGATACTCCCCTTGATCCTCAGGAATATTCTATTTTGGTGGGCCCTTCAATCCATGTGATGCATCCTGATAGCCATCAGATTAAACTAACCTCTAACCCACGCATAGGATTGCTCCACATTGTGTTTCCTTGCATCTATCCAAAGTTGAGGCGGTTTGGCCCAACTATAGATCTAGCGACCTTCCCTTAGGGCCTATTCTTTGAGGCACACTTCCCTTGGGCTCTAGGATGACAATGGAGGCCCCACACCAAAGTTGAGAGCCATTGGGCTTAGTGGCAGGTTGCCTGTCCTCGGTTATCTCCATTTCCGCTCGTCATCTTTCATGAAGCATAACTTTTGTGTACGAACTCCGAATTAGGAGATCAGTGTCCATTAGTGTATCTCAATGAGATCTTCGACATGGTAGGTTCAAATATTTGATTTGAGAAAGTATTGGACCATGTTCATGTATCCATTTGTTCCTTGCCTGGAATCACGTGGAGTTGTCTAACTAATCCCTAGTTTATCTCTCATTGATCATTGTCCATAAGGGCTGATGTTGTTCATAGTATTTGTGCACCAAATCATTTACATTCCATGTGTAACACTTTAGGACAAAAACTTGTGAAACTAGTTAGATTAAAGCCCTATAGCTACGGTGTTGCATATGTAAGATGTGGAAGTTGTCATTTTATACTAATTTGACAGTCAGATTAGCAAGCTAATGGCCATCAACACCCATCAAATTCGCCATTATGGTTAGGGCATCCCGTACATGAATGCATCATTCGAGGCCCTTGGCATAAACAAGGCACGACCTTTAGAGAAGCTAAGAGGCGAAAAGGGATATCCACGTTTGCGACAGATTGGAAGGTCCTTGCCGCTTTGTTTGTTCCCGGATCATGTCAATAAATAGGTACCACTAGGAAGGGGAGAGCTCATAGGCAGGCATTAGGCACCCTCTGTCACAGAACCTCCTAATTATGATGGCCCACATGTACCTGTCATCGTCATAATAACCTCTGACAGCCGTACTTATGTTCCTCATAACTTAAAAGGCCTGCTTTCCTCCGAACAGGATCCAATCACAGGAGTATTGCAATATTACAACAGTTTATTCAAAATATTCAACAGAGTAAAGTAGCGGAAGTCTTACAATAACTTAGAGTTACAAACCAGTTTTCAAACTTCAAACCTTATGAGACATTATTACAAACCAGTAGTAGAGAAGTATCGGTAGTAACTTTATTACAACACACAAGCGAGATGCCTTGCCCAAAGGCCACACAGTCTACTCATCGTCACTTTCTTCAACCACGACGGTCATGCAACAAGGCTCGAAGCAGACTTGTTCATGAACCGCACCTGCAACAAGGGGTTCAACAAACCCTGAGTATGAGAGTACTCAACAAGACTTACCCGACTAAGACAAAGACTCCAAGGGCATGCTAGCTTTTGGGAATCAAGGTACGGGTAATCCAGAATCAAATTTTCTTTTGCAGAAAAGCTTACTAAAGTAAGTCCTTATCTTCATCATTTTACTTTTACCATTGATGGTTCATTAACCAATTCTATGTGATCCTAATCTAGATCAAAGTAATTATCATCAAAACCTTTCTCATTCTTTCTTTCAATTCCAGTTCTTTTCTACGATGCAGGACACGTGATCGAGTCTCCATAACCGAGGAGCAAACGACGATTCGAACCGATTATACCCAGCTGGGGATCTCTAACCTCACGACATATGTAGAACTAAATCTTGCATATATCAACCCTCATTTAGATCTCCCAAAATCAGAATATGTCCATCGCCACCCGAGAGTACAGTACTCCTCGAACCCGGCCCGATTCTAGCCTCGAGGGTACACGCTACTCTCGCCATCTCTCCACTCCCAGTGCGAGGTTAGACGTTCTCGAAATGGAATCACCAACATTTTGGGCTTACCAAGGCATGAGGCTAGTTGCAAAGTCTCGAAACACAACACAGGACTGCAACGTACGGTCCTTAACTGACAAGGCGGAAACACTACATTGAGACTCCGTTCCCAATGCATGTTAGCAGCGGCCAAACCACCCGCCCGATCTTCTACTTCATTCTCATATTTCAATATTCATTAAGTATGCCGTCATGGCTACATAAACACTCATTTTAAAAGCTTAATTCAGTAAGCATAGCGAAGCATACTACGTATTTTTAGTAAAAGAGGTATCAAGATGATATCGCATTAATCAAGGATGATAATGCAGCAATTAGGTTATCACTCAACTCCTAATAACTTAATGCAATAAACCATAATATAAATAATAAAGATTTGTAAATATCAAGGTAGGGTTTAAATGCACCGGGGCTTGCCTTGCTCTGACACGACGACCGACTCAGACTCGAAGACTCCAACGTCTGGTCCGGAACCTACCGACGATAGCTCTCCTCCGGAAGCTTGCTCGGCGACTTCGACTTCTTCGAAAGCGGAAACTACACGAGTACATAACATGCTTTAACATGATGCTCGATGATAAACATGATGCTTGATGATAACATGCCACGAGTTACGACTTGAGTACAACTTTCCTTCACGGTACAGTTGCAAACAGAAAACCTACTAACTAGAAGCGACAACTCCAACGATACCAGCTTTTAACCCTAAGTAAGTTACTAACGAGCTCAACCATGGAATTAAGGTGCCAAAGATCACCAAAGAGTAGTGACCTAAGGACATCACTCAATCAAAAGGGCACACAACACTTAAAGTTCTCAATTTAACATTTATTTACTATTTAAATAATTAGGGCATAATTAGAAGTTGATCACACTTTATCTAAACAAGCTCAAACTTTTTCTATGGATTAAGAATGATTTATAACAGTGTCATAATAAATTTCATAATTTTTGGATTAATAAATTAATTATTAAAATTCCTGGAAGTTGCATTTAATCTTTATTGGAACCAATTAATTCTACTGCACAAAGTACTCAAATTTATGATTTAACATTTTTCCTAGATAGATTACATATTGAGAGACTCACATAAAAATTTTCATGAATTTTGAAACTCTACACAATTTTTAATAAAATAAACAAATAGCTGCACTATTTATTTATTTTTTGAAAAAGAAAAACAAAAACGAAACCGAACCGGGCTGATTCTCTTCTCTCCCTCCGGTCCGGCCCACTAAGCAGCCCATGCGCCCGCGCGCTCGCCCGTGCTCTCGCTGGCCCAGCAGCGCGGCCCAGCAAGCGGCCCGCTCTGCGCCCGTGCCCGCGCGCGCGGCTGTCTCTCCCTCTCTCTCACTGACAGCCTGGCCCCGCCTGTCATCCCTCACCTCAGTCTCCCTCGCTCTCTCCTGCGCTCTTAGCTTCGCCCGCACGGTGGCCGGTCGGCGGTCAAGACCTCGGTCGACTATCCAGCGCTACCACAACGTTCTACACCTTCTCACGAGTTCATGGCACTAGTCTACAGCTCGGCTTGAGCTCCGGTGACCCTTCACCGACGACGGTGGCGGACCGTGGCCGACGGTGAGCCGCGAAAACGCGTCTCCAAGCACGCAACGATCAAACTAAAGGCGTAGAAAGGATCGATGGCTCACAGTGATCACGTTGGTGCTCTTGCTGACGGCTGGGAGGGGCTGGAGTGGCCTGGCCACATGGGGGCGGCGATGGCAGTGAAGTCCGACCGAGCGCGAGGAAGACGGCGGCTATCCGCGCGAAACGGGCGGTAGGGGTGGAGGTGAATGGCTAGGGAGATGCACGGAAGCGATGCGGTCTTGCTGGTGCAATTAGCATGGCCGGAGGAGGCTTGACGACGGCTACGGCGAGCGGCGGAGCTAGCGGCGGCGGCGATGGCGAAAACAGAGAAGAAAGAAAAACGACAGCGACCTCGACGTATTTATAGACAACGGTCACAGAGCTGGTCTCTGGAAGACGCGCGAGGTCGCGCTGGCGGTCGAAGGCGCGCCTGGAAGCTGGCCGAAGCCGTCCGGCGTCTCGCCGGCGCCCATACCGGCCGGTGGCCGGTGGTGATTGGTGCGGCACTGTAGCTCCCCCCAAATTTTGAATTTTTAAACTGTTTTCTCAAATTACTCTCAAATTCATGTAACAACTTGAAAAACTTCCAATCTATGAAATCTTCAGAATTTCAAGCTCTACAAGTTTTGTATTGAACACTTTTTCAAATTCTCACTGGATTTTGAAATTTGAGTTTAAATTCAAAAGGGGACACATTTTTGGGATTTAGTAATTAGAAATTACTTTTGATTTCATATTGAAACTTCAAAATCTCCAAACACCAAAGTTGTACATCTTGACAAGACCTACCACTTTGCTGTTAAAAACATTTTCAAATTCTGCCTCCATTTTGAAATCTTAGTTTGGGGACAAAAATGAATTAAATCTGAAATTTGTTTATTTTCAAAATTGCTCCACATTTTACACTAAAACTTTGAAAACTCAAAACATCAAAGTTGTAGCCCTTGAAAAGTTCTACAAACTTGGTTTTGAACTTTTTCCCAAATTGTGCTTAGATTTTGAATTATTTTAAAAGGGGTAAAACAGGGTTTTGAAATTTAGGGTTTTCGGAGGAATTTTCAATTGGAATTTGTTGCTACTTTGATTTGTGATTACTTAGTGATCAAAACCTCACCCAAGGGCATCATTTGGACCAACATGACATGGTTGACCAAATGCCACTCTTGGTTGACCAATTTAGCTTTTGAAATTCTTTTACATTTTTTCCCAAATTTGAATTTGAATTCGAACCGGAAAACTCGTGATAAGTTTTGGGACTCCAACTCAAACTCA
>CM039587.1:41933242-42118118 GCA_022457205.1 Saccharum spontaneum
TGCAGTTCTGCTGTGCTATGGTTAATGGAATAGCAATTTTTTAGTAAAAAACTCTTGCATTGTTGAATGAACAGAAAGGCACTAGTTTGTCTCTGACACTGTAGTGTAGAGAGAAAATATTTCTTAAATGCTCATACTAGGATAAATTGTTGACATATAATCTTCGCTGCAGTGTCAGATTTTTAACTGGCCACTCCCGAAATGGTGGGACAGATCCACTACATGTAGCTGGAAATGCAGCTGATCCAGACACTACTTTGGTTGTTTACATGGGTTTGTCAACACTTCCATCACTTGCTCCAAAGTTAATGAAGCACGGCCTACCACCAGATACCCCTGCTGTTGCAGTAGAGCGCGGGACTACACCTCAACAACGAACGGTAACGACTCTTAGGCCCTCAAAAAACTAAATTGTGTTTAACCTTACTCTGCCATCCTGAATGTTCCTTACATTGCAGGTGTTCTCCTTGTTAAAGGATCTTGTGGATGAAGTCAAGTCAGCTGATCTAGTTTCTCCAACTCTAATAATTATCGGGAAAGTGGTATCCTTGTCGCCCTTCTGGGTTGAGTCATCTGAACATGATGCACTGAAAATTGAGAGCTCGTATGCAAATGAAGCCAGATGATAACACGTTTTCCTGATTTTAGTGATTGGACAATACTTGATAAATGAAATATTCCAGATACGAGCAGTTCCAATTGAGATCCATTTAGGACATGCGAGCACAGGTTCGACCTGGTGTACACAAAAACATTCCACGAAGCATGGATTCTGAATGATGGATGGTAGCTTAAGCCCATAACAGCCTTGGGGCAGAAGCGCACTTGGACCGATCATGCTTGACTCTTGGCCTAATCTACCTGAGATCCACAAATTTTTTATTTAATTGTTCGACAATAGTTGTGTGCTTTTCTGTATTGCTTTGGTGGGAATTGGTTTGATCCCCTTTCTTCTGTTGATGAAGAGGTCATGTCTGGAGGCTTGAGCTTAAGTATATAGACGGCTTTCAATTCAGTGTCGTCTTTGTCAAAGAAGCCTCAGTAGATGTATGTTTTCAATTCTGTAGCACCTGCCAACTCCTTTCTTACTTGAGGCCCATTCGGAGTGCAGGATTTTACAGAAATTTCGACAATAATAAGTAGTTATTTTTTTGTGGAAAATAGGAAAATTTCTGCTCCCCAAATGTAGATAACTGTCATCGTCTTTAAAATAAATATATTGCTTTTATGTGTTTTGTTCCTCTTTCAAAACTCTACGTAAAATAGAGTCTTAATGAACCTTTTTTTACGGAAAGCCTGAATGAACCTTTAAGGGGTAAAAGGTTGTATCTGGCATTTATGCTAAGGTGAAAGGAAAGAGAAGAGAAGCGCCTGTAAACTTATAGCCACACGAGAAAAAAGTGAGTCATATGGACCAACTATTATATGAGTGGGTTGATAGGTAAGTTGCAAATGTACATATCTTCGCTAAAGAGTTGTGTTATTTGCTTTGTTCTAAGTGTCGGGTTCAGCTCATCAGGTCCCATTGGAATGCAGGAAATTTTCCTGCTTCCTGCTTTTTAAGAACTGAATCCTGTATAATTCTTGCATGATTCTGTGAAATTCTTGCGTTCAAAAGGGAGCCCTTAGTAATTATTACTTTTCTGGTGAAAATTACCTCTAATAAATATAAATCGATGTCACGGTTCTAAATAAATTCTGACATGACGACGTTGGAACGGTCAATTCAAGCCATTATCATTTCTGAAAGGAACATAAGAGGGTGTCACACGCCTAATGATAGCCAACATCTAGGCCCAAGACATGGGCTGAGAGACCGGACTGGGCCAAAGCAGGCCTGATGTGAATAGTACCCACAGTACTGTAGCACGCTACTGTAACACCACCGCCGTAGGTTAGGCTAGGATCAGTTTCGATTGTTTGCAGGCTAAGTCCCCGATAAATATAAGAGCTATGTAACCGTTCAATCTTAAGTAAGGAACAGGCCAAGTGTCTTCTATCTTCTCCCTCTCCCTCTAAGCCTCGGTCTTCTTCCTCTGGTGCCTCTCCTTTGCCCTAGCGCCACCGTCGCCCCTGCGCCTAAACCCTAGCCACCTCCTCCACCATGCCGCAACCCTAGCCGCCGCCCGGAGTCACGTCGTCGGCCACCCCCACCGCCACGCCTGTTACACTGGTATCCAGAGACCAAGTCGAATTCTCGGGTATCCATGGCCGCCACCATCACAAAGGAGCTATAGAACCTCAACGCCAAACTGGATCTAATTCTGAACCTCAACGACAAGGTCAAACGTGCCAATCTCAACGCCACCTTGACCCGCATCGAGACTGCACACCCCAAGGAGGACGCCGCCAATACTTCATCAACGGGTGGACACAGAAGTTCCAAGAGTTCTTCGACAAGCGCAACACCTCTCCATCTGCAACAAATCCAATTCTGCTGGAGACCAACACCCCGCAGAACTCCAACACCACAGCAATGATCCAAGCCAGATTGAACCTAGACGCCACCGTCGACAATCTTGCTGTGGAGACATAGCAAGTTATGATCGCCGCCGACAACCTTCCAGCTGAGACAGAGCACATCATGATTTGCCTCGGCAAACCCAAAGAACCGCTGCCCGACGTCGCCAAACCCTTGTTGCTCGCTGCACTCCGCAGTGACCAGGCAGCAAACAACATCGCCGTCAGCCCTTTCAGCAACAACTTCACCACCAAGCTGATGGACAACGATGCCTCCCTGAGCAACAGCGACATCCACAAGGTCATCGACACTGGGAAGAAGAAGCCTGAGGAGTTCTTCGCTCTCCAAATGTCCCCTCCAACAGCAGCACCCTTCTCACAACTTTCTCAACCGGTAGCAAATTCCAAACTGCTCTCGGGAGAAATCGGCGCAGCACCAACATCTACATCAGCAACACCACAAGCGGCACCCCAAACCCTACCACAGTAGCAGGCGCCCTCTCATACATCACCACAAGGTCCTCTTCCTTCAGTAGCACCAACACCACCAAAGCCTTGGCTAACCATCAAGGCCTAGCTGCCAGCCTCGACGCATGATGGCTCCGCAGATACACTAGCGTGGCTCAACAGTTATGAACCCATCGGAGGCCAATATGCTGCCCACGACATGTAAATCGGGTATACAATTTTTCATTTAGTAGATAAAGCACAACTACGATACATGGACCTAATGACAGGGATCAACCCGGGAATGGACATGGAAAACGCTGGCCACTCCATCAATGACTACTTTGGCCGGCCAAGTCAAGGCGATCTGCTGGACACGCAACAATAGATCAACATCCACATCGCCTACAACAAGCAACCCATCCACTACTACAACCGCGAGAATATTCTCAAATTATCGCTCATCATCGACGCCGACGCCGACGCCATCGACCACAACCTCCTCATGATGATTGTCACCTTGCGGTCAGCCATACGTGGCCGGCACACCATGTGTCAGGCTGGCGCCATCCTCGGCACCGGTGACCACATGCTCGTCGACACAGGTGCAACCCACAACTTCATCAACATCAACTTCACGTGCATCATTGGCCTCATGGAGCAGCGTATCAACACCAGCGTCCTTCACAGGCAAGCTCCATCCATCATCACCACGCTACTCGCACTGTCAGCCATCACGCAGGCAGCACGTCAGCAGGCTACGCCACCTCGATCACCATCACTGCTGCCCCTACCTTGCTGCAACATGAGCCAGGCGACACGACCTCATCACCCGAACACCTCCGATGACGACAACCACATCCACGACTTCGGCTCACCCATCGACTGGGCAACGATCAGCAGGCGCCGACAACAACACGGGTTCGAGCAACAACTACTTCTACGACTACATCGGCAACTTCCTTTACTAACTAGAGCTCGCGCCAATTCACAAACAGGAGGACATCACCGTTGCCGACCCTGTCGATAGCCAACTCCACGCTTGCATCGAGGCCATGCTACCAGGGCAGACCTTCTCTTCCAACGACGTCAACACCGGGACTGTATGTCGGCACGAGGACGCGCCAATCGGAGAAGGGGGGAGTAGTGCCATATGACCAATGAGGGCCCAAAATCCAATCGACCTAGACCGCACCAGCAGCAGTGGTGCCTGGGAAGATGCTATAGCCGATGGCACGACAGTGCTAGCCTGGTCTAAGGACCAAGGGCTGATCCTCTTCGACGGTCGTCTCCACATACCTGCACACCATCTATTCCAGCTAACATACTGTAGGTGTTGCTACATGCTAAACTCAGGCGCATGGAACAACTGGCGTTCAGCTCGCGCCCACCTCCGTCTACGACACACGGCAATGGTACAGCGATGAGCATCCTCCTCGGGCGCAGCACGGTGTCTAGCACCATCGTGGTCTTCATCAACAACTTGGGCCGCCAGCTCATCCGCATTAATAACGCCTACGTAACACCTGTCAGCAACAATCGTACCCACGACCTCATCACCTGGCCCAAACAAATGCTTCACTTCACCATGGCGGCCGCCGTACCTCGACCACTCTCTGTGACGAGCCGCCAAGCAACAGGCGTCGGCAACAACACGGGTTCGAGTAACTACTACTTCTACGACTACATCGGCAACTTCCTCTACTGTCTAAAGCTCGCGCCAATTCACAGACGGGAGGACATCATTGTCGCCGACCCTATCGATAGCCAACTCCACACTTGCATCGAGGCCATGCTACCAGGGCAGACCTTCTCTTCCAGCGACGTCAGCACTGGGACTGTATGTCGGCACGAGGACGCGCCAATCGGAGAAGGGGGGAGTGATGTCACACGCCTAATGATAGGCCCAACACCTAGGCCCAAGACATGGGCTGAGAGACCGGACTAGGCCCAAAGCAGGCATGTTGTGAATAGCACTCATGGGTACTGTAGCGCCACCGCCGTAGGTTAGGTCAAGATCAGTTTCGATTGCTTGCAGACTAAGTCCTCTAGGACTATAAATACAAAGAGCCATGTAATCGTTCAATCTTAAGCAAGGAACAGCCCAAGTGCCTTCTATCTTCTCCCTCTTCCTTCTAAGTCTCGGTCTTCTTCCTCTGCGCCTCTCTCTCCTCTGCCCTAGCGCCGCCGCCGCCCCTGCGCCCAAACCCTAGCTGCCTCCTCCACCACGCCGCAACCCTAGCCGCCGCCCGGAGTCACGTCACTGGCCACCCCCACCGCCACGCCTGTTACAGAGGGTGTTTTTTTGATAAATCACGCCGTCCTATATGAGGTAGTGTATTAATGAGTCCATCTATAAATTCTAGAAAATCTTAGATAAAAAACAACGAGTCGTTAATTCCGGTAGACTCAAAGGTAGTCTCAATTTTCATGTGAATTTCATTTGCATTTAATGTGCTACCACATATGACATGCGTTTATGATGACGTGACAACATTTTTTAAAAAGAGAGAAGAAGTGAGTTTTATGTAGCACATACAACAGATTGCTAAACTCCATTTAGCAATTCAGTGAGCAATAATAAAATTTATTCTATAATTTGGTATTTTAAAACAAGTAGAACCTAACTCAAATTTGTGTTCTGTACAAACCAAAAACATTTAGCGTGAATTTTGCTGTCGCCGCCTTGTGCCATCGAGCTCTGCTACTGATGGAGCGAGTCCTCTTCTCCGCCACCGCCACTGGGGAAGAAACAAGAGAGAAAATGAGTGCCCGAGCAAGCGCCAGCAGGCGATGTGCTGATGTCTGTAACCCGCAGAGTTGTTGTGCGCCCGTGTGTTGCATGGCGGGGGAGAAGTTGGGCCACAAGCCGCTAGGTAATGGAAAAGCAGCATGAGAATACATGATTAATTTGTATTGAATTTTTTTACATGATATTTGTTTTGACTTTATTATCCTTAGCTTCCCAATACATATACATGTATGTATATACAAGAGTTTCAGCAAAATTTTTAGGTATTCACCTGATCCTTGGACGTGTTTGGTTTCTTTACTAGCCTTGCTTGCTTTATCTTGCTTAGCCTTGCGAGGTCTGGTGAGCCATTTTAGCTCTTCTCTGCTAGCAAGAAAAACCTTACCCAGTTTCAAAAAAAAAAGCCCTTACCCTCATAAGTCTAAGAGGCACTATAGTTGGAGATCTGCTTCCATACACGCCCTCGCTTGGCAAGACTATACACTGTGGAGCAAGAAATCCCAGCACATCTACTACTCCTACTGGATCACAACAAGACCGGTGTAATCTTTGTACCTAGGGGCAGGGGATCTAGCAAAGATCTTTCGCAACAGTGACAGGTAGAATACGCATGATCTCCATTTAAGCGCGGGTGCACTCATGCACATGTCTGACGGCAGTGTCACTGCAGGGTACTCTCTGTCCAGAAAAGAACGTAGCTTAAGTTTGATCAAGTTTATAGCAACTAATATTAATATTTATGTTTCTAAATAAATTTATTATAAATATATTCTATGACTAATTTAATGATACTAATTTTGCATCTTGAATGTTAGTACTTTTTTATATAATTTTGGTCAAAGTCCAAATTATTTGACTTCTCGAAAAGTGAGAATTACATGCTTTTGTGGACAGAGGGAGTAGTACCTAATAGCAAGAAATGCATATGAGGTTCATCTTTTTAAAATAATGGAAGTAAACTAATCGGCTTCGTACTCACCAGCTTACTCATAACTGAGAAATCAGACCAATTTGTTACAAGAGTTCACACATAAAAATCGTCTCTAACTCAAAAGAAAAAAAGACGTGCCAAGCGTCCGGACGTTCATGCTTGTCCCGCCAGCTGCACCTGCCCGTGCATGATGCGCCTCCCCGCCGGCGCCTGCTGCTGCTGCGTCCGTTTGCTGTTGCTACACATGTTGCGCCCGCGGGCACCGCCTCCGCCTCCGCTTATGCTATCTTCTTGCGACCGCTATGAAAACAATTGCAACATGAAGCACTTATTGTAACATACTTCTGAAATAGGTGAAACATTTGGAACATGCATTTGCAACAATATATGTATAGCCACTGCAACATATGCAACATCCAAATAAAACACTTGCAACATACGTCTGAAACAGCTGAAACATTTGAACATACACTTGCAACATACGTGTATAGCCATTACAACATGTGCAACATCCTGATTAAACACATGAAGCATCCATATGAAATATTTGAAACACTTGAAATATACGCTTGCAACATGCCTTTCAATGCAATGTCACCTTGCCGCTTGGATGAATGGTGGCTCGTCATTGCGGAGCTCGACACCGGCACGGATGTCGGCGGTAGCTCATGGAGCTCGGCGGTGCGGCAGTGGCGCGGGCAACTCATACAATCATCAATCATTGCCTAAAAAAAGAACAAGCATCAATCCTAATACAGGCCAACCATACATCCGAGGTGAAAAGGGCAAGAGCCATCTCCAGCATATTGCAAGCGTGGATGATGAGCTCCTTATTCTCAAGTTGCTGTAGCTAGCTTGCAAACTGAACCCTCTGAATAGTGATAGAAAGTTTTAGGTTTGCATTTCTAAAAACTGAGTCATTTATTTGGAGTCATATCAACTACAAACGGCAGCTACCCGTACAAGTAATACAAGATTGCTTTCATTTGTCACCCTTATACCAATTACTGAAAAAATACTTGACGTTGTTGATCCTTTATCCCAGACACGATCGGCAAACGTTTTTTTAAATAGTTAGAGCAACTCTAGCACGAGCGTTCAAATAAGGACCATTGCTTTTGATTTAAGGGGCTCCTCTTACTTTTGAGTGGTTGACAGTTTTATATCTATTATAGCAGGAGTTCTCAAATTAGATCCATCAAATTCTTTTCAATAGATACTGGCACAAGGGACCGACTCGTCATTCCTTATTCTCTCCTTCGCTCTCATCTACGGAGCTATAGGTCTCGTGAAGGAGGCCTAGGCGCCGCGACTTCTCCAACCATGGAGGTCGTTCTGGAGGAGGCCGAGCATGGAGAGGATCTAGGACAAACTCCGAGCACTGGGGCAAGAGGCTGGCCATCGACTCTGAGCCGCTGGGGAAGCGCCACCCAGGAGGAGTCGGTGGAGCGGCTCCTATAACTGAGAAGAGGCCAGGCGCCACAGTAGGAGGTCGGATGGAGGCCGAGCGCCAGGGAGCCACTAAGGAAGGAGCCGAGGAGGCAACCAAGAACCAAGGGAGGATGGAAGCCAGGCGTCGAACACCAAGGGAGGAAGTCGGATGGAGGTGGAGCCTTCGGGGAGCGTTAGGCGAGCGGGAGGGGTGGTGAATGGCAACGCGTCGGGCTCGGGCGAGCAAGCTCTAGACAGGACAAGTAGATAAATTGCTGAAATCGAAAAGTTGGGGTCTCAGAAATGAGGGCATGAAAGGAGAATTTGTGGGCCTCCTACTTTTTCAGACGCGGGTGCTCAACATGCATGCACCCACCCCCAATGAATATACGTACGCAAATCCTACCCCTATGAGCACATTTGAAAGACTGCACCGTCACATCTCGAGATTGACGAAGTCACCACAGGCGTCTCACTGTCGATGGGAACGTCGCCTACCCCTGAAAGCACAATGCCGTTAAATCCTGGAATAAATCTAGGAAAATGCAAGCACTCGTGCCGAGTTGAGAACTTAAATCCGATGGACAGGTTCTACCACAAGGAACATAACCAAATGAGCTAGGCTCGGTTTGAGGCCTATAAGTAGAGGCTTTGCTCATTCTATGTTTTTTTTTACCTAAGCTGATAAATTTTAGTTTAGGAGCCTTTGAGGGTCTTGAGGTGTTGCTTTTATTCATCATAAAATAAACATACTTTTCAGAGATTCTTTCATGGCTAGAGAATTTTTTTGGGGTAAATTTTCTAATTTTTTCTTTCCTTTATCTCTTGACTGTACTCTCTCCATTTTAAATTATAAGATATTTTGACACTTCTATATTTTTTTTATTATGTATCTAGATATAGTGTATATTAAGTGCATAGCAAAAATTATGTATCTAGTATCTACAAAGACTAATAAAATGTTTTATAATTTGAAAAATTTTGGAATGGTGGGACTACTGTCTGTTGTCCGTGTGAAAAGTGTCCCATGAATTTCAGGTTACCTGCGCCTTGTTTAGTTTGCCTCAAAGTTCCAAGTTTTTTCACTCTCTCTCCATCACATCAATTTTTAACCATTTGCATGGAGTATTAAATGTAGGTACAAAAAATAACTAATTACACAGTTTAGTTGGAAATCACGAGATGAATCTTTTGAGCCTAGTTGGTCCATGATTGGACAATATTTGCCAAATAAAACGAAAGTGATACTATTCATCGGATTGAAATTTTCTTCAATCTAAACAAGGGCCTGATTGACTTTTGGTTCTGATCTTTAAATAAGAGTGTGTTTAGTTGGTGAAAAGTAGGTGAAAAGTTTCTGTAGCACTTTTCGTTGTTATTTGACAAATATTATCCAAACATAAAGTAACTAGGCTCAAAAGATTCATTTCGGCATTTACAGACAAACTGTGTAATTAGTTATTTTTTTACCTACATTTAATACTCCATGCATGTGTCTAAATATTTGATGTGATGGATGGAAGACGAAATATTTTGAATTTGGATGGGAAGTGAACACACCCTAAAACAAAGACTGAAAAACGGATCCGTCACTTACTTGACGTGACAATTGGTAAGTGACCGGAGTAATGAGGCCCGGCTATGGATGGCTACGGGACGGTTTCGGCTCTCGCAGGTTCGGGTTCGGGTTCGGAGATAATTTCTCATCTATGGTTTTGAGATTCGGGGCCCGAAAACCTATATGCTTCGGTTTTGATTTGGTTTTCCACCCGTGGATGATAAATCATTTGAAATAAAAACTCATGTTTTATAATATGTTAATAATAACTTATTTAGTTAGATTATTAAATTTATTCTAAGTTGACTCATGAAAATATTTATTATTTATTGCCTCTTGTTTATACAGGTGAATATGTGTATATATATCATGCATATGTTTATAGAAAGTCATTTTCACTCTTACTATGTTGCCATACAAAGCGGGTTTCGGGTATCCATTCGGGTTTCGGGTATCCGCGGGTTTGGTTTTAGGGACGGATTATCACCTGAATCGGTGTTCGGTGCGGTTTCGGGTTTCGATTTTGGGTTTCGCGTTCGGGTGCACAGAGACTCCACCCGATCCAAATCCGTCCCGTTGCCATTCTTACTCCCGGCGGTGCCTGGTCGGCACGGTCCTCGACGCGGAGTTCCTGGACCTGGCGAAGGCCTGGCCCGACGATCGGCGATCGACTACAAGCCAAGGAAACGCCACGAAGCGAATCGCCGCTTCTTGCATTGTCTCGGCTTGTAGTCAATCGCCGATCGTGACACGCTAGGGCTTGTTTAGTTTTAGGGTGTAAAGTTTTGGGGTGTCACATAGGATGTTATATGGGAGTGTCGCATGGGATGTTCAGATACTAATAAAAAAATAAATTACAGAATCCGTCAGTAAACCGCGAGACAAATTTATTAAGCCTAATTAATCTATCATTAGCACATATGTTACTGTAGCACTTTATTGTCAAATTATGGACTAATTATGCTTAAAAGATTCGTCTCGCAAAGTAATCGCAAGATATGTAATTAGTTATTTTTTAGTCTATATTTAATACTCTATGCATGTGTCCAAACATTCGATGGGATAGGGTGTAAACTTTTGGGGAGGAAGGCCGTCCTGAGTAACTGAGGGTGTGTTTAGTTCGCGAAATTTTTTGGTTTTGGCTACTGTAGCACTTTCGTTTGTATTTGTCAATTAATGTCAATCATAGACTAATTAGGCTCAAAAGAATCGTCTCGTGGTTTTCTACCAAACTGTGTAATTAGTTTTTTTCGTCTACATCTCCGTACATGTGTCAAACATTCGATGTGACGGAGAATCTTGAAAAGTTTTGGGAACTAAACCCCACGTTCTGATCTTTTAAATAAAACAAAGACTGAAAGACGGTCAGACGTATCCCTCACCTACTTAACATGACAATTGACAGAAGCAATGCAGCGGAGAAGATGAGAGAGCACGACGTGCAGTGACCGTAGTAAAAGTGGTGCAGCAAGATGAGAACGAGCTCGACGTGCAGTGACCGGAGTAATGAGGCTCCCCGCGGCGCCCGGTCGGCACACAGTTCTCGACGCGGAGTTCCGGACCCAAAGCCTGGCACGATGGGGATGGATAGGGATGGCCGGGTCGCGTTGGGTCCCTACTGCCAAATCAGTTCACTGGGCAGATACCAGTTTCGGGTCCGTTTTGTTTCGCCCTATTAAATTTTAACATATGTTATCATGAGATTAATCATAGGATGTTCGAATACTAATAATAGATTAATGAGACTTAATAGAATTGTCTTATAAATTAATCTTAATCTATGTAATTAATTTCGTAATTAATCTATATTTAATATTCTATGTATGTGTCTAAATATTCGATGTAACAGGTGTTAAAAAAACGAGAGAACCAAACAAGCGAATCGCTTTAACTTGCGTTGCCTCGGCTTGTAGTCGATCGCCTTTGACCCTGTTTAGATCCTTTCAAATTCAAAAAATTTTACAAGATTTTCCGTCACCTTTGGACGTATGCATGAAGCATTAAATATAGGTAAAAAAAACTAATTATACAGTTTGGTTGTAAATCACGAGACGAATCTTTCGAACCTAATTAGCTCATAATTTGACACTAATTGTCAAATAAAAACGAAAGAATTACCATGCTTCCAAAAATTTTACGCCGCACGTGAACACAGCCTAAACATTCCGCACACGGAAATGCTGTGCTGTGGATATTTCTAACGATAAGATGCCTACTACGCATCTTTCGTGCCCGCACGCGCTGCACTGTAGCCTACGACGGGTACGGTGTATAGACAGCCTTGGCGTCACTGTATCGCACACGAATTTGAGCCGAGACGTGATACGCGAGGGCACTCATAAACAGTGCCATCGGCGGCGACCAGAGTCACGTGTCCGTAGTTGCACGTACTACGTGGCGCCGTTGTCCGCCAGGCGCGCGCGGGCCACGCGTTCCGCCATCGGCCGGCTTGCGTGCCGCGCCCCGCGCTGCGTTCGCGATTTGCCACGGAGCTCGACCGGAATCAATGCACAGAGCTTTAAGTGCTGGGCACCGGCCCATGCTCGACCGTGCGCCGGCGTACGTGGGGAAACCGCGAATCGCTCTCGCTCCCAGGTTTTCCGGCCGAAAACCACTGGCGAGTGGCGATCGATCGCCGATCGATCTCCATCTCCCCCCGCGAATGCCATACCGTTGCGGGCGGCCGCCGCTTTGTCGCTGGGGGCGACCGACCGGCCGTGATCTGGTGGCCGGCGACGAGGCCTACCGCGTACTATTACGCGGTACGCCCGCATGTGCCGACGTACGATCAGTTAATTCGACCCGGCCGCCCGCCTCGGCCCGGCAGTCGGCACGCTCCGGCTTCACCATTGATCGCGATAGACGATTGGCCATGTCATGTCACAGTGTCACCGTACCTAAGGAATGTTCATTTCCGGCTAATGCCTCTTATCACACGATCGATCTACTACTGATTACTGTATCAGTAAGTGGTGACGACCGAGGCGTACGTGAATAATCCGGCCGTAACGAAACGTACGTACGTGCGTGCAGGTAGCTAGCTGCACTGTCACACGGAACTACGGAACACATTTTGGTCTCGGGACGAAGCGGGACCACCAGTAGAAGAGTGAGTCGCCAAGCAAGCTAACTACCAAACACTGTAGTACAGCCTTCAATTAACGTGCGTGCTCCAACTTTTGAGCACACGATGATGGTGTCTTTTACGTACTCGGCGGGACTAACCCAGCACGTGCCCGGGGCCGTAGCCACATTTTTTTTTTTGCCTATGAATTCGGTTTCGCCACTAGGTGCTGTCCAACAGTGGAAACAAGTACTCTACGTAATATCCGTCGATCGATCGTTGATGTACGTGAAATTTTGTCAGCTGCACCTACGTACTCCTGTACAATCTCTGCTACTGCGATTAGCATACGGAGTACATGTGCCTATTTGGTGCCGTACACATCGGCCAATCCATTGGTCCGTTCGGTTATGCTAAAATTTAGTCTATACTGATATTTATACTGAAATATTATGAGAAGAAAATATTATTCTATAGTTGAAAAGTAGCTCAATCCAGTGTAGGAGCTTTATTCGCCTTCCGTCCTTGAAAACTACTCAACCGAATAGCAGGACGGCAGGAGGTCTCTCGTCGAGTCGTCGTGGTGGGCTGGTGGCTCTGGTCAACAAAACCCTTAATTACCCAATTTCCTATCAGTTTTTTGTTTAGGATCTGCAATACTCCCTCAAATGCAGCAATTAGCATGCCTAAATGTGGATCTTTTGAGCATTTTCTATAGGGTTGAGGCTTTAAGTGTACTAGTTACTTGCTGTAACTCTGAAATGGTTCCCGTTTTTCACCATACATGTCTCATTGCGTAGTAAAAGTTCTCGGTATTATTTTCTGCAGTTCTGCTGTGCTATGGTTAATGGAATAGCAATTTTTTAGTAAAAAACTCTTGCATTGTTGAATGAACAGAAAGGCACTAGTTTGTAAGTCACAAAAAAAAGGCACTAGTTTGTCTCTGACACTGTAGTGTAGAGAGAGAATATTTCTTAAATGCTTATACTAGGATAAATTGTTGACATATAATCTTCGCTGCAGTGTAAGATTTTTAACTGGCCACTCCAGAAATGGTGGGACAGTGTTAGCACCTGACGGCCCGGGAGAAGAACAGAAAGAATAGGAAATACAGTAATTATACTACGATGAACGATTAAAACTCAATGTAGGGTTTTACACTTTCTGTTCGTGTCTCTCTCTTCCTTCCTCTTACTATTTATACTCTATCTCCTAGTTGATCCAGTTTGGGCCAACAACCCGTGAGTTGGGCTTCTTGACTCTCTTGGGCCGAGGCGTCGGTGGGCCGGCAGGCGAGCTTGATGTTGTAGCTTCTTCTTCTAGAGCCAGTGTAGCGCTGCTAACAGTCCCCGGGTCTTGGCAACTGCTGGCGAAGGGTAATGAGCAGTTCCCAGGTTGCCAATTCAGGTGCAGAGGAGCGTGGAGCACCTGACGCCTGTTGCCACACCAACGAACGCGTCTGTTGCGAGTTCAAGTGTTTTCGACCCTCTCTGGACTGCGTCTGTTACATCGTCGGACGCACGGGCTCACAGCGTCAGACGTGTCTGGTGTTCACGAAATCGACCGTTGGTTCTTTAAAGTGGCTGGACGCATGGCGCTTCGTGGTGCATCGGACGCGGCAGCACACGTCTGTTGCGTAGGCATCAGACGCGTCTGATGCCCCCGATCAGGTTGCTGTGAAGAGGCCAACGACTCGATTTGTTTGAGGGCTTATAAATATGAGCATGCCCAGCCTTTGGGGGCTCTCTCTTGCAGCTCTTAATACTTGAGGCATACTTTGAGCTAGAGAACACTCCCTCTACTCATCTCCTTGCTTGGTTGCATACTCTAGTGAGATTGAGTGAGATTCAAGTGCATTGCTTAGTGATTTGCATCTAGTGGCACTTGATCTTTAAGTTGGCTGCAGATTTCTTGTTACTTGGGTGTTTCCCGACATCCTAGACGGCTTGGAGCGGCGGTGGTGTTGAGCTCGTGATTGGAGATTGTTTCAAGCCTCACCAAGTTATTCTGAGGGGTTCTTGAGCCTTCCCCGCGGGAGTTTGCGAATTGGCTACCCTAGTGGAGCTCGTGGCTTGGAGCATCCCCATCTTGTGAGTGGATGTGCGGCACCCGCTGAGGGTTTGACTCTTGATAGTCAATTAGCTCGCGATCCATCAAGTGGGTGCATCGCCACAACGAGGACTAGCTTGCCGGGAAGCAAATGAACCTCGGCAAAAAATCTTGTGTCATCTCTTTATTGAAGATTTCATCTTGTGATTGTGATTGCATTGATTGATCGGTTCATTAGAAATATCTCTACTCATCAACGTTGGTATAGCAATACATGCTCACTCCTTTACTTACTTGTCTACCTTACTAGTTGCTTAGCTTATTATCTCTTGTAGATTCTAGCTCCTAGTTTGTGTAGTGTATCTCTTTCACCTAGGAGTAGAGTAAGTAGTGACTTAGCCTTGTTGGTATGGATTAGAGTTTATAGCTTCATATCTACTAGAATTGTTTAGGTGGCTTGCATAGTGTAGTTGAGCTAGTGCTAGAATTAGCTTTGCCATCTTTTGTACTAACTTTATTGTCGAAATAAAGTTTGTAGAATTTTAAAAAGGCTATTCACCCCCCTCTAGCCATTTAGGACCTTACACCTGGAGATGGCTTCAGCTAGGAAACATGAAAAACCGGGTGTATAGATGAAGATGGTGGCAGCTCCAATTTATAAGCCACAGACCCAAGCCTCTCAACAATCTTGTAAGGGCCAAAGAAGCGGAATGACAGCTTGTGATTTGCACGGCGTGTCAGCGACGACTGCACATAAGGTTGGAGCTTTAGAAACACTTTGTCGCCCACTGAAAACACACGTTCAGAGTGGCCTTTGTCTGTCTGTCGCTTCATGCGGTCTTGAGCACGTAGCAAGTGTTGACGTATGAGTTCCTGCATATGTGCGCGTCTAGCTAACCAGGACTGAAGATCCAGAACATGAGCAACTGGTTCCACATCCAAACCCATGTGTCGAGGAGGACAACCATATAAGACCTCGAAAGGAGACTTGCCCAACGCGGAATGGAAGAACGTATTGTAACAATACTCTGCGAGTGACAACCAGCGATGCCACTGACAGGGGCAGGAGTGAGTAAAACAGTGGAGAAAGGTCTCGAGGCATTGATTTACCTGTTTAGTTTGTCTATCGGTCTGCGGGTGGTACGAGGAGCTGAGGCGAAGAGAAGCGCCCGCTACCTTGAATAGTGACTGCCAAAACAAACTGGTGAAGATCTTATCGCGATCAGAGATGATAGACTTCGGCAGACCATGAAGGCGATAGACGTTGTCCAGGGAAAGTTGAGCCACAGTCTTGGCCATGAATGGGTGCTTTGAGGCGATGAAATGTGTGAATTTGGAAAACTTATCAACAATCACCAAAATCACATTGGCCGATCCAGAAGTTGGGAGTCCTTGGACAAAATCCAATGAAACGATCTTCCAAGAGGCCGTGGGAACCGGTAGAGGTTGAAGCAGACCTGGATAGCGGGCATGATCAGGTTTAGCTTGTAAGCAGACTAAACAGGACTGCACCATTCGCTAGACATCTGCTTTCATGCCAGTCCAGAAGAACAAACGTTTCAGTCTGGAATAGGTCGCTGGCGCTCCCGAGTGACCCCCCATTGGGCTAGCATGAAACATTGTCAAAACCTGCTGTTGAATAGCTTTACTAGATCCTAGCCAGATGCGCCCCCAGTAGCGGATCACACCCTGAACCAAGGAGTACTGTGGAATAGAATCAGGTTTTGTTGCTAACTATGATAACAACTTCATTGCATCAGAATCGGCCTGATAGCTGAGCACCACAACATCCAACCACTGATGCTTAATGGAGGAAATGACCATAATCTGCTCAGGATGGCGGTGCCGAGACAATGCATCAGCTGCTCTGTTCTTGGTGCCTTTCTTATAGAGTATCTTGTACTGGAGTCCCATTAGGCGAGCGAACACCTTTTGTTGCCATGCTATGTGTAGGCGTTACTCGTTGATATGCATTAGACTTTGATGATCCGTGTGGATATAGAACTCAGCCTGGAGCAGGTAGTGTCACCAGTAATCCACTGCCAATAATATTGTTAGGTATTCTTTCTCATAGACAGTGAGGCCTTGGTTCCTCTTGCTAAGCAGCTTGCTGATAAAAGCAATCGGATGACCGTCTTGCTAGAGAACGGCGCCGATTCCACAACCCGAAGCATCGATCTCAATGTGAAACGATCGAGTGAAATCGGGTAGAGCTAGAACTAGAGCTGAGCAAGGAGCATCTTTCAGCAATGAAAAGGCTTCATCACGAGCAGGAGTCCATACAAATATTTGATCTTTCTTGAGCAGTTCAGTAAAGGGTTTAGCAATAATACCAAAGTGCTTGATAAATTTCCAATAATAACCTGCCAGATCAAGAAACCCACGGAGTTCTCGGACATTAGATGGGATAGGCCAGTCTACAATTGCACACACCTTGGCAGGAACTGTAGACAAGCCCTCAGCACTAATCCATGGCCCAAATAGGATATGGATTGTTGAGCAAAGCTGCACTTAGATTTCTTCAACTTCCACTGATAGTGCTAGAGCCAGTCAAAAACTTGTTTGAGGTGCTCGATATGAGACTCAAATGAAGGACTGAACACCAGAATGTCATCAAAGAAGACAATGACAAATTTGCATAGACCAGGAGCGAGGGTAACGTTCATTGCACCCTGGAATATGCCTGGTGCCCCAGTGAGTCCAAAGGCCATCACACAAAACTCGTATTGGCCGAGGTGGGTCTGGAAGGCTGTTTTGAACTACTCACCTGAGAGCCCAAGTTTGGTTTTGGTAATTAATGACACCAAGTTTCTAATGCCACTGTGTCAAGTAAATTGAGTTAGGCGTAGCAACACATGTGATAAAGGAGCAAGGAGCATGATGGTGATGGCCATAAGATCATAAGTGCATGAATATAAAGATGATGGTGAACATGAACATAGGTGATGGACAAGGAATAAGATGATAAGGCAAAGGTATAATCATAAAATTCTCTTTTGCCGGTCTAAAGATGAGTAGAGAAGTGATTGACCGGGTTTATGATTGATAGTTGACTATCAAGAGGGGCAATCACGATCATCTCATGAATCAAGTGCTACTAGGTCCATATTCTTGAGCATATGCATTTAGGATCTAGTGAGATGCTAACTCCTTGAAAAATATTTGAGAAAATGCTAACTAATGAGCACAAGATGGTGAACACTTGGTGGTGTTAGCACATTTACGAAGGAGGTGGAGTCTGAGGGGTAGAGAGGGGATTCGACGCTTTCATGGAAGTGAAATGCATATTTTTCACTACGTCAGAGGCGGAGAATTTCTCTAAGTCATCGTGGATAGAAACAGAGGTCACTGGTAGTGACCGGACGCTGAGGTCGAAGTAACCAGACGCGGCAAGCGCGTCCGGTCAGTTCAACGCTGCAGCAGAGGCGCGTGGACTAGGGTTTGCCACTGGTGCGTCCGGTCACTCACAGGACCGGCGTGTCCGGTCAGGTGCCCAGAGGGACAGCAGAACGCGAGGGGTTGATCGGACGCAGTGGTGCGTCCAGTCAGCCACGATCGGACACGTCCGGTCGACAAAAATGCTTTCTAGACCCTTTCTGTACTCAAATCGGACGCCGGGTGTGCTGCGTCCGGTCAGTTCTGCAGTGCGTCTGGTCAAAGTGTTCAGCAGCGTGAATTCATCGCGACCGAACTCCAGGGCGCGTCTGGTCAATTCTAGCGCCGCGTCCGGTCATGCTATGACTGAGAAGTTAACGTTTCGTGACCATTGGGGATCGAACGAACGAAATTTAAAACAGGACATGTAGCGGGCATCGGCAAAGTCACGCAGGTGTGACTGGATGCTGTGGCCATGTCCGGTCGATCTGACCTGTGCGTCCGGTCAGCGCGCGCAGAGCAGTTTCTTGAGCCTAATGGCTCTATCTTTGAGGGTTGGCTATAAATACTTGTTTGGTCAGCCTTAGGACGAATCTCCTAACTCTTTGAACACTTGAGACATACTTTGAGCTAGAGAACATCCTTTCCACTCATCTCCTTGCTTGATTGTGCATCCTAATGAGATTGAGTGAGATTTAAGTGCATTGCTTTGAGATTTGCATCTAGTGGCAGTTGATCCATTGAGTTGGCTATGGATTACTTGTTACTCTTGGGTGTTTCCCAACGCCCTAGATGGTTTGGAGCAGCGGTGGTGTTGAGCTCGTGATTGGAGATTGTTTCAAGCCTCACCGGTGGATTTGTGAGGGGTTCTTGAGCTTTCCCCGCGGGAGATCGCAATTGGCTACTCTAGTGGATTGCTCGTGGTTTGGAGGATCTTCATCTTGTGTTGGATGTGCGGCACCCGCTGAGGCTTTGGCTTTGGAATGCCAATTAGCTCGTGATCCATCAAGTGGGTGTATCACCACAACGAGGACTAGCTTGCTGGGAAGCAAATAAACCTCGGTAAAAATCTTATGTCATCCATTACAGAGGATTCTCTTATAACTGTGATTGATTCATTGCTATATATCTACTCTTCAACGTCAGTATAAGAATCTTTCACTTGCTCATCTCCTTTGTGCTCTATCTCTTGTTTTTTATTTTGTGTAGCTTCTATTTCACCTAGGAGTAATTAGCCTAGTGACATAGCTTTGTTGTTGTGGATTAGAGATCATAGCCTTCATATCCACTAGAATTGTTTAGGTGGCTTGCATAGTATAGTTAAGCTAGTGCTAGAGAAGCTTTGCTATTTGTTTTACTAACATCTTAGTTTAGTGAAGTTTGTAGAATTTTGAAAAGGCTATTCACCCCCCTCTAGCCATTTAGGACCTTACATCACCTTCACGCAGCAGAATCTGATGGAAGCCAGCCCATAAATCTAGAGTGGTAAACCAACGGGCGTGTGCCAGTTCGTCCATGAGTTGATCGAAGACTGGTACAGGAAATTTGGACTTCACTGTCAAAGCATTGAGGTGACAGAAATCAACACCGAACATGTATCCACCATCCTTCTTCGCACCAACAACACCGGGGAAGAGAAGGGGCTCTGGTTGTGGTGAATCAGTCCCTGAGACAACATTTCTTGTACTTGTTTTTCAATCTCGTCCTTGAGCTTCGGTGCGTACTGATAAGGTCACACAAATATGGGAGCAGCTCCTGGCATCAAAGGTATCTCATGATCACAGGCTCTTGATGGAGGTAATGACTTGGGAGCCTAAAACAAGTTAGAGTAGTCATCCAGCAATGACTATAGCTCAACTGGCAACATCGGTTGATCTGAGTCAGTGGCCTCAATAGCTTCTACGGCATCAATGTGAAGGAGCAATTATTTCGGTGTTGAAGTATGCAATCCATGCAATACTATCAACTGCCCGTTATATGGAATCGCCATCCATTTATCCTGCCTATGGATCTGCATAGGACTGTAAGTGGCTAACCAATCCATGCCGACCACTACATCAAAGGAACCCGGCGGCAGAACTCAGAAGTCCGACTGAAAGGCACACTCACCGATGGACCAAGGAACTTGCAGCAGCATGGCCGAGCTGATGAGCTGAGTACCACCTGCGACCAGGACAGAGCTAGACACTAGAACTGAAGCAATGCCTGTCAATTGAGGAACCAATGCTTCATGGACAAAAGAAGATGAGCTGCCTGAATTGATCAAGATCTGCACCGGTATGGACTGCAACCGACCCATGAAGCATATGAGCGAGAAGCTGGTACACCGGGCAGAGCAGACTTAGATAGTGCCAAACAACACTGTTCAGTGGTTGGAAAGTCATCAACAGAGTCTGCCAATGAATCCTCTAAAGAAAAAGACTCCCAGAGAGCATCGACTGCGTGGAGAACCTCAGGTGCACAGACATGGTCTTTACTCCACTTAGCGTTGCATTGGAAAAAGACCCAGAGCTCTCATGTATGCCTTGACAGCCGCCATAGTTTGTTGGGTTGGCTGAGCACCTGCCCCAACCGGAGGAGCAGCGGCCGAAGCCACCATCTTGTCAGCACGTGGTGGAGGTGGAGGCAGCAGCAGCAGTGCAGCTGCGCCTGCTGGGAGTCAAGGACGAAATGCAGCAGGCCAATCACCTCCACGTTTGGCTCGTGGATGAGGAGCAGTGCCCACCTCTTCCTGCAGTAAAGCCAAATGAACAACAGCATCGAAATTTTGGGGATGCTGAACAAGGACTATGGCTTTAATGTCATAATGAAGTCCATCAATGAAACGTTGAGTGAAGAATAGTGGGTCGGTATTAGGAGAATAGGAAATGAGTTGATCGACCGACTAAGAAAATGCAGTGACATAAGCTGAGACTGATGTTTGTTGACGGATATTGAACATTTGGCGGAGGAGAAACTCATGCTGATCACGATCAAATCACTCGTGTAGCAAACGACAGAAGGAATCCCAAGTTGCCGAGGGCAGCTAGGGGGAGACAGATTGATACCAAATTGCTGCTAGACCCTCCATGTAGTGTTCGACTAAACCAATCCAAAGAGAAGGATCAACAACATACGTGGCGAAATACTTCTCGCACAGGGAACGCCAACGTTTTGGATTGACCCCGTCAAACGTTGGGAAAGGAAGCTTAGGAAGATGGCCAGTCAGTTGATTGAGGCGGTTGGGATCAGGGTAGGGAGGGTGAACTGGCAGTAGAGGAGGGTGATTTGGGTGATGGATAGGTCATGGACGAAAATTGGGCTAGGGTGGTGGAGGTGGGCGAAACAGATTTGGGGGTGGATGGTGAAGTGGCTCAGGCGCCGGGCGCGGAGGAATGATGACTGGCGGTGGATGGAATTTAGAGGCATGAACACGAGTGATTGTCAGGAGACATACCATTGGCCGGGATATGGGTCCAAGTCATGACGACTCCGGACCCAACATCCTGTGTAGTCATGTCGAGGTGGTGCCCACTGGGCGATGTGGCGTGCAGACTGGCAGCCGAGGCCGACGCAGTCACCGCCGTTGGTGCAGGAAACGCGACCGGGTGGTGAGACGTTTCGTCGAACACCTGGCGGTCGAGGGTCTTCACCAGCTTCTGGACGTCCTTCTAGATGTCGTCCAGGACGCCGTCCACGCCTGGGCGCCACGCTTCGAGATCCGCCGAGACCTTCTCGAGCGCCACCACTCGCGGATCACACTTCTGCTTGACGGCGGTGTGGTGGCTGGACTCTAGATCGGTGATGCGGAGGGCGTGGCCGTCGGCGAGGGAGGCTTCGATGGAGGCGAGGCGCTGTTCGACAGACGCAAACACCAGATCCGGAAGTCACGACTCGATCCTTGCCAAGCGCCGCTCGAGCCCGATAGCTTGGGTGGAGATGGAGGTCTCCAACGTGGTGAAGCGGGAGTCGACGGAGCTGGTGCGGTCGGCGAAGACGCGGTCTCGGTCATCAAGACGGTGGTCGAACTCATCGAAGCGGGAGTTGAGCGCGTCGAGGATTTGCTTCAGCGAAGGTTCCATGGCGCCACGAGCGCGATTGAGTCGGGTGTAGTGGTGATGTGGAGTTGGGGGCGGCGGAGGAGGGGGTGGAGGTGTCGGAATGGCCAGGATTGGAGCTAGACGTCTTATACCAGATGTTAGCACCTGACGGCGCTGGAGAAGAACGAAAGAACAGGAAGAATATGAGTCCATTCAAGAAAATCTTAGAAGACAACAGCGAGTCGTTAATTCTGGTACACCCAGTGAGAGTTTTCATTTACATTTAGCGTGCTACCAAATATGCGTTTATGATATCATGGCAACATTTTTTAAGTATAGAGAAGAAATGAGTTTCATATGGCGCATACAACAGATTGATAAACTCCATTTAGCAATTTAATGAGCAATAGTAAAGTTCTACAATTTGGTATTTTAAAACAAGTACAAATTAACTCAAATTTGTGTTCTATACAAACCAAAAAAATTTAGCGTGAATTTTGTTGTCGCCACCTTGTGCCATCAAGCCCTGCCACTGATGGAGTCCTCTTCTCCGCCGCCGCCGCCGTTGGGGAAGAAACAGGAGAGAAAATGAGTGCCTGAGCGAGCGCCAGTGGGCGATGTGCTGATGTCTCTGACCTGCAGAGTTGTTGTGGCATGTGTGTTGCGTGGTGAATACGTGTTTAATTTGGGCTGAATTTTTTACATAATATTTGATTTGACTTTATTTTCTTTCTTTTCTCAATACACATACTCCCTCTGTCCCCAATTGTGTGTCGTTTCCGGTTTTTGTGCCCGCAAGTTTGACTCGATTCGTATAAAATGCGTGCAACATTTGTATCTCCAAATAAATTTATTAAAAAACTAGATTGAAAGACCTTTCCAATGATACTAATTATATACCATAAATATTAATATTTTTTAATATATATTTAATTAAAGTTGTTTCTCGGGAAGCGTAAAGCGACAGACATTTAGGGACGGAGGGAGTACATGTATGTACTGTATATACAAGAGTTTTCAGCAGATTTTTTGGATATTCACCTGAATACCCTTGAATACAGGTAAGCACTCTTGGGCGTTGGGCCTGTTTGGTTTCTTTATCAGCCTTGATTGCTTTATCTTGCTTAGCCTTGCGAGGTCAGGTGAGCCATTTTAGCTCTTCTCTGCTAGCAAGAAAAACCTTACCTGCAAAGTCTCGAGGCACTATAGTTGGAGATCTGCTTCCATCCACGCCCTCGCTAATCAAGACTATACACTGCGGAGCAAGAAATCCAAGCACATCTACTGCTACTACTACACATCACAAGACCGGTGTAATCTTTCTACATAGGGACATGGGATCTGGCAAAGATATTTCGCAACAGTGACAGGTACTAGAATACACATGATCTCCAAGCGTGGGGTGCATCATGCACATGTCTGACGGCAATGTCACTGGATGGTAAGTACCTTGTAGCAAGAAATGCATAGGAGGTTCGTCTTTTTAAAATAATGGAAGTAAACTAATCACCAGCTTATTCATAACTCAGAAATCAGACCAATTCGTTACAAGAGTTCACACATAAAAATCGTCTCTAACTAAAAAAAATCATCAATCCTAATAGAGGCCAGCAATACATCCGAGGCGAAAAGGGCAAGAGCCGTCATCTCCAGCATATTGCAAGAGCTCCTTCTTCTCAAGTTGCTGTAAGAGCACCTCGAGTGTGTTAAAAAAGCGAACCATGGATAGGGTAAACCGAACCAACAACGCTGCAGTGTGCGAACCATGGATGTCAGAATCTTGGATATGCATCGAACCGTAGTGAATTAAGAAACCATTGCCGTGAAGAAGGTATGCTGTCATCTGACACAAGCCTTTAGGGTGTCGTAATGGTTTCCAAATATCTGGTCTAGGAAGAATTCTATTGGCTATTAAGGAAAGAAATTAAATACCTAGCGACTCTTAAATAGCTAGTCTAGCATGATCTCTCATAAATAACTCTCTCACAGTTCATATAACTCTCTACTACAATGATCTTTGTTTATTACCGAGCGCGGCTGCCCTTAGTGAGTGGATGCCCACCCACACATCCAGAGACCCTAGGAGAAAAAAAAATACTTTTTTAGTTGGTTCCGTTACCACAAATTGAACTCTACATCGTGGCTATTTTAGACTCTCTGACACACTAAAAGTTTTGCAGGGGAAAATCGATTGCACACTGGAGCTGCCCTAACTAACTTGCTAATTGAAGCCTCCGAGGAGTGATAGAAAGTTTTAGGTTTTGCAGTTACTACCTTCGTCTTGAAAAGAATGCAACTATGGGTTACGTACTACGAAAAGTTATTCATGTTTAATCAAGTTTCTAGTGAATAATACTCATATTCATGACTTTAAATTAATTTATTATGAAAATATATCTTGTAATTAATCAATGGTATTTATTTGGTATTATAAATATTGATACTTTTTTATCTATAGTTGGTTAAACTTAAGGTACCAAAACAACACACTGTATTAGAATTGCATCGGGACGGAGGTGAGTCATTTCTTCGGAGTCATATCAACTAACAGAAGGCAGCTACCACTACAAGTAATAAAAGATTGTTTTCACTGTCACCCTTATACCAATTACGGACAAGATACTCGACGCTGTATCGCAGACACGATAGGCAAACCTTATTTTTTAATGGTTATAGCGACTCTAGCAAGAACGTACAAGTAAGGATCATTACATTTGATTTACGGGCTCCTCCTACTTTTGAGGGTTTGATACTTTTATATCTATTATAGCATGAGTTCTCAAATTAGATCATCAAATCCTTTTCAATAGATACTAGCACAAGGGAACGGCCGTCATTCCCTATTATTCTCTCTTTGCTCTCATCTACAAAGCTATATGTCTCGTGAAGGAGACCTGGGCGCCATGACTTCTCCAACCATGGAGGTCATTCTGGAGGAGGCCGAGCATGGGAAGGATCCAGGACGGACGCCGAGCGCTGGGGCAAGAGGCCAGACGCCGGCTCTGAGCCACCCGGGAAGCGCCACCGATGAGGAGTCGGTCGAGCGGTTCCTCTGAACAGGAAGAGGCCGGTCGCTGCGGTAGGAGGCCGGATGGAGGCCGAGCGCCATGAAGCCACTAAGGGAGGAGCCAAGGAGGCGCCCAAGAACCAAGGGAGTAAGCCAGGCGTCGAACACTAAGGGAGGAAGCCAGACGGAGGTGGAGCCGCCGAGGAGCGTTAGGCGAGCGGGAGGGGTGGTGAATGGTAACGCGTCAAGCTCGAGTGAGCAGGCTCAAGATGGGACAGGTATATAAATGGCCGAAATCGAAAAGTGGTGGTCTCAGGAATGAGGGCATGAAAGGAGAATTTGAGGGCCTCCTACTTTTGAGGTCTAAGTAGAGGCTCTACTCGTTCTAAGTTTTTTACGTCATCTAATAAAATTTAGTTTGAGCCTTTGAGGGTCCTGTTGGGGTTGCTTTTATTCATTGTAAAAAAAAATTACATTTCAGAGATTCTTTCATGGCTAGAGATTTTTTGTAATTTTTGTAATCTTTCCTCTCCCTTTTTTTCTCTTGATTGTACTCTATCCATTCTAGTTTTAAGACATTTTGACATTTCCAAATATATTTTATTTTTTATCTAGACATAGTGTATATTTAAATACATAGTAAAAATTACTGTATCTAGTATCTAGAAAGACTAATAGAACGTTTAATGATTTGAAAATTTTGGAATGGACTACTTTCTTACTTTTGTTTCTTTTAATAATTATAAACAGTAGGGCTAAACCCCCGGTTCTGATCTTTTAAATAAAACAAAGACTGAAAGACGGTCAGACGGATCCCTCACCTACTTGACATGACAATTGACAGAAGCAATGCAGCGGAGAAGATGAGAGAGCACGACGTGCAGTGACCGGACCGGAGTAAAAGTGGTCCAGCAAGATGAGAACGAGCTCGACGTGCAGTGACCGGAGTAATGAGGCTCCCCGCAGCGCCCAGTCGGCACACAGTTCTCGACGCGGAGTTCCGGACCCAAGGCCTGGCACGATGGGGATGGATAGGGATGGTCGGCTCGCGTTGGGTCCCTACTGTCAAATCGGTTCATAGACCGGGCGAGATAAAGTACCAGTTTTAATTTAACGAAGCGAATCGCTTCAACTTGCGTTGCCTCGGCTTGTAGTCATTCGCCGATTGTGACACGCTGACGCTAGCACGACTACTGAATAGCTGAGTAAAGATTCAGCACACGGAAATGTTGTGCTGTGGATATTCCTAACGATAAAGATGCCTACTACGTATTTTCATGCCCGCACGCGCTGCACTGTAGCCTACGGGTACGGTGTACATACATATATTGACAACCTTGGCGTCACTGTAACGCACACGAATTTGAGCCTAGATGTGATACGCGAACGCGAGGCTATCATAGACAGTGCCGTATGCCTAGCCGCGTCCGGACGCTCCGGCACGCGCATATAGAAACAGCACCAGCATATGTGCACACGTCTCCGTCCGTGGCCTATGTTCTCTACACTTCCATCCTGTGACTGCACTGCCATCTTTGGCGCACTCCCTCTGCAAACCCCCCGCCGCCCCTGTAGCGCCATGCAGCGACGCGTCCATTTCACGCTGCATGCGGGGCCCGCACTGCCCGAGCGACGAGAGGGGAAGGGCACGCGGCGCCTCCGATTCGGAAGGACCCAGACGCGACGTCGTATGGGTGCCCTACCGGCTCCGTGACGATGTAGCAGAAGGTGGGAGGAGAAGAGATGCAACACCCGATTTATTTTGAAACATCCAAATACAAATGGTTGCAATATACGTCTGAAGGTAGTTGAAATACATGAAACATGCTTCCGAAACACTTGATAAAAACAGCTGAAACGCACTTGAAAACCATTGCAACCATACGCAATATAAAAAAACACATGCAACCTATGTGTGAAACATATGCAACATCCAGATAAACACAATTGCAATATGCGTCCGGAAAACACAGATGAAACATATCTCTGAAACATCTGAAACACTTAAAACATACTCATGCAACATGCCTCTGAAACACTTCCAACATGTGCAACATTCTCCGATCTACTTTCACAACATCCATATGATTCAACTACAACATACCTCTGAAATGTCTAAAACAATTGAAATATACAATTGCGATATAGGGGGAGAGGCGCCTGGCGCGTGGAGCGCCATGGTCGCCGGAGTGGGGGAAGCATGGCCGCCGGGGTGAGAGAGGGCGCCGCGGGGGTAGGGAGGGGCGCCCGGGTGGGGGAGAGCCGCCGACTCCCTGCAACACGGCCACGCCGCCTACAAAGGATCTTGCTCACGCTCCTTGGATCTCGCCGGTGTGGGAGAGAGGACTGTCGGATCTACAGGTGTTGGTGGCTCTCGATAGGGGAGGACGCCAGGGTGAGGGGTGTTGCCGGGGTGGGGCGAGAGGTGTCGCTGGGGTGGGGGAAGAAGCTGCCGGGGTGGGTGAGGGCGCCGCTGCCGGCCATGGAGGGAGCGGGCGGCGCACGCGATGGAGAGGAGCTCGCTGTTGCTGGCCATGGAGGAAGCAAGCAGCGCAGTGATGAGAGGAGCTAGGTCGGCCAGGAGGAAGAAAAATGTGTCCATTCATTTTTTAATGGTCCATGAGAGAGAGCATGCCAGATAGTTTCGCAGGTCCAGGGGAAGCGGGGAGGCGCATCCGGACGGACTGACGTCTTCGCCATATCATTATCATTAACAGTGCCATCGGCGGCGAGCAGCGTCACGTCTCACGTCCGTAGTTGCACGTACTACGTGGCGCCGTTGTCCACCAGGCGTGCGCGGGCCACGTTTAGGCCATCGGCCGTCTTGCGTGCCGCGCCCCGCGACGCGCTCGCCCGCGCTGCAGCAATTGCGATTTGCCACGGAGCTCGACCCGTGCTTACATCGGCGGGGCTGAATCAATGCACAAAGCTTTAAGTGCTGGCACCGCAACCGGCCCATGCATGCTCGACCGCCACGCCCGGGGAAACCGCGGATCGCTCTCGCTCCCAGGTTTTCCGGCCGAAACCCTCAGGCGCGCGATCGCCGATCGATCTACGTACATCTCCCCCTGCGAATGCCATACCGTTGCTGGCGGCCGCCGCTTTTTCTGTCTCGTCGTTGGGGCCGCCGCTGTTCCAATTGAGGCGGCGGGCTGGCAAGCGTGCGTACGCGCGAGTGCGCGACCGGCCGTGATCTGGTGACCGGCGACGAGGCGTACCGCTTGCCCCCGCATGTGCCCTCGGGCCAGGACAGTTAACTGCCGGCGTACGATCAGTTAATTCGACCCGTCCGCCTCGGCTCGATCGGCAGTCGGCACTCCACCATTGATCGGGGCCATGTCATGTCATGCATGGCACAGTACGTGTCACCGTACCTGCGGATGTGTTCATTTCCTGCTAATGCCTTCATACTTCGTGGAACGTGTCGATCGATCTACTTACTACTGATCATCAGTACCAAGTAGTACGTGTCACCGGCCCGGCGATTATTAGCTAACGAAACGAACGTGCGTGCAGGTACACGTAGCTAGCTAGGTGCACACTGTCACACGGAACACGTTTGGTTTCGATAAGGGACCACCAGTAGTAGAGTCGCCAAGCAAGCTACTAGTAGCTACCAAAACACTGTACAGCCTTCAATTAACGTGCGTGCTCCAACTTTTGGGCACATGCATGATGATGCACGAGTATCTTTTACGTGCTGTTTAACTGTACGCGGAAGCAAGTAATAAAGGGCCTGTAAAGATGCTAGTTACACGGAGTACTATGATTCTAGACTAGTATATAGTGCGCGTGGGCATATCCGTCGATCATGTACCTCTTGGGTAGAATGTACGTGAAATTTTGTCAGCTGCACCAGCGGTGCATATGCGTACTCCTGACCTTCTGTACTACACTCTCTGATACAGCGCCACTGCCGATTAGCATACGGAGTGCATGTGCCTACTCGGTTCCGTACACATCGGCCGATCCATATGCATGACCCGGTGCAGCGCCTTTATTCGTCTTCCGTGTCCTTGAAAACTAGTCAACCGAATCAGCAGGACTGCAGGAGGTCTCTCGTCGTGGTGGTGGTGGGCTGCTGGCTCTGCTCAAGAAAACTCGTTAATTACCCAATTAAATTAGGTCCGAGTGTTCGACGTGGGTTTGACTCCCTAGTTCTCCTCGTTGGCTGGATACTATGGTAAGAAAGGAACAACAATAGGACGGACCTTCCAGCTAGCAGGATGATGTAGCACGTTGACGACAAATCTTGAGGGGCTAATCTTGGTTGAAGCGACAGTTTGGGTTCAAGCGGAGTATCAATCACCGTGATGTTTACAACATTCTCTTCGTCCATAAAAAATGTTGACATATTATTTATGTGCTGGTCAAACTTTACGCCCTGTTCTTCAACGCTACTTTATCAATATATTTCAGCGAAGAAACCGTGTTTTCCTCTCACAGCAAATCAGCATCAACATAAAGGCCATGACCAATTTAAAGTTTGACTCAATTTATATCAACCCAATTTTATGGTGGATTGGTAGTGTTGGCTTGTTGTGTTATGGATTTTATGAACTATATATACTGTGAATTAAAATTACTTATGTCGGCAGTGTTGCCATACCAGATGGGTTAAGTCAGTACGTGCAGTCACGTTTCTTGTTTTTGTGTGTCGACGGTTCTCTTCTATTTTACTTTTTTCGTATCCACACCATTAACGACACGTTTCCGTTTAAATTGGTCAGTTTTTTTTACTTCCTGTGAATCCTATTTCTGGGCTCTTTATTCGATTTTGATTTCATTGCTGTAATAAAATATAAGAGTGAAAACAGAAGAGGGTTTATCCTAAGCGATCTATTTCATTTTTATCCCTAATTGTAATAAGATAATATATAGATAAATACTATGCTAGACACTACTTCTACCTGGACCTGGTACAGCGACCATGCATGCATCTACAAGCTTTATTTACTTGATGTTAGACTGCAGCATGCTTTAGTTTGGCAATAATA
Organism: Saccharum spontaneum; assembly: GCA_022457205.1. Classification (NCBI taxonomy): domain Eukaryota; kingdom Viridiplantae; phylum Streptophyta; class Magnoliopsida; order Poales; family Poaceae; genus Saccharum; species Saccharum spontaneum. The sequence continues at coordinate 41,963,333 of CM039587.1, forward strand.
AATGGCAATGAAATGGTTAAAAGAAAAACTATATATTGATAAAATTGATTAAGGTTATTTGCAAACTGCTGTCGATAATAACAAACACAATAACTCTAGGATCAGGTGCTAAAGTTTAGTCCGTGTCACATCGAACGTTCGGATGCTAACTAAGAGGACTAAACATGAGCTAATTAAAAACTAATTGCATAGAAGTAGACTAATTAGCGAGACGAATCTATTAAGCCTAATTAATCCATGATAAGTACATATTTACTGTAGCACAATATTGTTAAATCATGAACTAATTAGACATAATAGATTCGTCTCGCAAATTAGCCTCAATCTTTGTAATTAGCCTATGTTTAATACTCCTAATTGGTATAAAAGATCTGATGTGACAGGACTAAACTTTAGCCTGCAGGAACAAAACACCCCCTGGCACGGCTCCTCTTGAGGGGCTCCTCCAGAGGAGCCAGAGCCGTTTTGGAGGAGCCTCAATTTTTGGCTCCTCCAAAATCATTCTGACTCCTCTGCTTTTTACTGAAAAATGATTTCTCCAGGAAAAATATTTAGCAGGCTCCTACATAGGAGCCAAAACCAGAACCGAGGAAGAGCCCTCCAAAACAGCCCCCAGTTTCTCGACCCAGTATCACCGACTGACCCAATAACTTGGCCCTGTTCGCTTGAACTTATCAGTCAGCCATTAATAAATCAGCAACAGTATCAGCAGCCGTCACGAAAACCGTCAGCAGCAGTCACAAAAACCGTCAGCCGAACAGGACGTTGTCAGATTTTTACTATCGAGACCTGCCTACAGTCCTCGTCCTCGTACACACGACCCTGAACAACCGTTGCTGTTGGCAGTTCTTTTCTCGGCGTGTTGGCGTAGAGCCAGGAAGCAGCAGGCCAGCAACTGGGATCTACTGAAGGGGCAGAGCACGGTATCAATACAGACATAGGGTGTGTTTAGATCCACTGAAAAGTGCACTATGTAAAAAAAAGATTCTCCGTCACATCAAACTTGCGATACATATATGGAGTACTAAATGTAGATAAAATCAAAAACTAATTGCACAGTTTGGTTGTACTTTACGAGACGAACGTTTTGAGCCTAATTAGTCAATGATCAGACAATTATTACCAAATACAAACGAAATGCTACAGTGTATTTTGACTGTCCAAATTTTGGATCTAAACACAACCATAGCACAGTACGTACCACGCTCATCTGACGGACCTCCGGTTAATTCTGCATCATGTACGATATCCACGAACGTCGGAACGTGCTGCAACTGAACGTTGGTCGGGAATCACGTCGATCACGCAGGCCATGCAGCAGCTGCAGCCTGCAACAGGCAGGCACTTGACCACACCAGTAGGTAGCTACTGTACTAGCAAGAGCCAGGTCCATGAGTCCATGACTGACGACGCCGACGCGGCAGCCACTACTCCTCGCGGCGGCGTGGCGGCGCGCGGCCCGCGGGCTCTCCGTGGCGCCCGTTCCCCGCGCGGTGCACTGCGCCACGCTTTCGTATGTCCGTCCTTTGCTACTGGGCAGTGTACTGGCACCAGCGTGGTGGTGGTGTGGCCAACGGCGGTGGCCGCCGTGCCCTGGTGCACACGGCGCGGAGCGCGCGCCACGTTCTACGAGGCACAGCGCTCCCGGCCCCGTACTCATGAATGCAGCGCAGAGGGGAGGCGCGGATGGATGGTGTGCCTCATGCCTGGTCTAGCTTCCTTCTAAATTCCAAATTTTTACACTCGTTCTATCACATCAAATATTTAGATGCATGCATAGAGCACTAAATATAGGTAAAAGAAATAACTAATTACATAGTTTGTCTGTAATTTGTGAGACAAATCTTTTGAGTCTAATTAGTCCATGATTGACCACTAATTGCCAAATACAAACGAAAGTGCTATAGTAACAACAATTGAAAAAACTTGTAATCTAAACCAGGCCTGAATCATCAATCTAATTAACCATTTGTTGCTTCAAATATACTACTCTTCATTAGATTGGATATACTCCTACTTAGATTAGCACCCTGTTCGTTTCGCTGGTTCAGCGGAATCAGCAGCCATCCAGCAGCGTTTTTCTCTCACAATAAACCAGCAAACAGTACTTTCAGCCACAATAATCTAGCGAAACGAACAGGCTGTAGGATAAACGCACGTCATCAATGAAACTCGACAGCTGGCCTGCCGCACTGCCTGAAGGTCTAACAAACTGCCAGTCTGCCACTACTGTTGTGGTCTTGTTTGAATTCTCTGGGCTAACAACTAGTTGGTAAAGTTTAGCCAGAGCTCCAACTAGTTGTTAGCTCACTGGTTCATATAACTCAACTATCAGAGGCTAAAGTTCTAGCATTGGGTAAAAAAGTAGCCCATACCCCAAACCCTACCCTTCAACACGGTCTGTCTGCTCCCTCCAGCAGCCGCCAGGCTTTGCGAGAGAAAAAACAAATGCACATGGTCTTTTGCCGCCCCTCACCGATCGCTGCTCCCTCTGGCTCTTCCCCTGCATCGTCCCCAGCCCCGACCTCTCCCCTAGCCTCGGCGGCCAAGGACCTCCGCCATGTCCGCGCTCAGGCCGGTTGTGCGAGGCCCCCAGGCGGGCTGCGCGAGGACCCATGGCCGACGACTACCCCCTGCCTCGACCCACGCTTCTCCCTTTCTAGGTCCCTCGCCGTTCTTCCTCTCTCTGGCTGGGAGCGCTCTTCTCCGCCCGCCGCCCATCGCGTCCAGCGGTCCAGCCACCGCGGCCCCCACGCCCATGTCCTCCAACCCGCTGGCCGCCGAGGCCCCCAGCACGCAGACGCCTCCAACAAGATCCAGGAGAACATTGGAGAAGATGAACTCAGGGGCATAACAGTCTTTGTATTGAGATAGTTCTACTTAGAGCAAGGCTAATAATACAGCCGACTTGCTGGTTGTAAGGTTCTTTGCAGCCTTCTCTCAACCAGCCCATATAACAGTTAGCAATTCATCATTAATGCATGGTCCACTTGTGTCTCACAGATTTTCGTGGCTCTTGTGTCCAAGTTGACTGTAAGCTTACAACCCACTTCTATTCTCTCTCCTCTCCTCTCTCATTCATCTTATCATTTAGGCCACGTTTAGATTACAAATATTTTGAACCCGATGAATAGTACCATTTTCGTCTTATTTGGCAAATATTGTCCAATCGTGGACCAACTAGGCTCAAAAGATTCATCTCGTGATTTTCAACTAAACTATGTAATTAGTTATTTGTTTTACCTACATTTACTACTTCATGCATAGGTCTAAAGATTAATGTGATGGAGAGAGTGATAAAATTCTAACTTTTAGGGTACATCTAAACAAGACCTTAGCTAGCTTATAGGCTGAGTCCATCAAACAGGGCATATACTGCTGCGTGTGCGTGGCCGCCGCCTCCATTCACTTTCCCCCACCCACCTCCTTAAATTCCCCTGCGGACAGCCACCAGGGCCTGTTTAGATGGCGAAAAAGTTTAGGAAAAGTTTCTATTGTACTTTTCGTTGTTATTTGACAAAATTTATCCAATTATAGACTAACTAGGTTTAAAAGATTCGTCTCGACATTTATAGACAAACTGTACAATTAGTTATTTTTTACCTATATTTAATACTCCATACATACATCTAAAGATTCGATATGACAGTTACTGTGCAAACTTTTTTAGGCAACTAAATCTAGACCTCTCTACTCGTCAAAGTCCTCCCGCTGCATACGCATCCGATCCGACCTTGCCGCTATATATAAACACCCCAGCCTCCATGCCCTCCCGGCTCCACTGCAGACTGCACCACACACGGCCTCTGGCACTGCCAGCCTCGTCGCCCACCCCACTCTCTTCATCTGCAGCGACAAAAACAGGAACCGAGCAAAGGTCCGGCAACCTAGAGCAATAACCACCATCTCCACAAACAGGCCAGCACGTAGCTCTATGACGGAACTGACCTAGAAGGATCGGAGCAGGGCGTTGTCTGTACTGTATACCTAGAAAAAGAGGATCGTACCGGAGATGGTGTTTCCTGCCATCCTCCCCAAGGTGGCCGCACGATGGCTCTTCACGTTCTACCGCGCCGCCAGGATGCTCAGGCGCCACGCCTTCCAGCTCTACTACCGCAACACAGCCACCGCCAAGCCGCCATCGGCCTCCGCCGTCTCGCAGCAGCAGCAGCAGGCCGCCGCCGCCGCCTTCAAGACCGGCGCCGCCGGCCGGACCGTCGTGTGCGACATGCACGGCGCCCTGTTGCGCTCCACCGCGCTCTTCCCCTACTTCATGCTCGTGGCGTGCGAGGGCGGCAGCCTTCTGCGCGCCATGCTGCTGCTCTGCGCCTTCCCACTCGTCTGGGCGCTCGGGGAGCGCCGCCGCGGCGGAGGCGCCGGCGCAGGCGTCCGAGTGATGGCGTTCGTCACCTTCGCGGGGCTCACGCCCAGGGACGTGGACCTCGTGGCGCGCGCCGTCCTGCCCAAGCACTACATGGAGCAGCTCAACGCGCTGGTGTACGAAAGCCTCTGGCTCCCGGCGAGGAGGAAGGTGGCGGTGACCAGCGCGCCGCGGGTCATGTCCGAGTGGTTCCTCAAGGAGTACATGGCCGCCGACGCGGTGGTCGGCCTCGAGCTGCAGCACGTCACGGTCGGCCGCCGCCGGTACTTCACGGGGTTGCTGTCCGGTCCCGCGACGGGGCCGGAGCTGATGAGGCAGAAGGCGCTCAGGGAGGCGTTAGGCGGCGAGGACGACCCCATGGCCGACGTGGGCATCATCAGCCGCTCCAGCAGCCCGCTCGACCAGCTCTTCGTCCCCTGCTGCAAGGTGCGTGAGTACATGTAGCATCTTTTTTTTTTTAACTATCTATGGTAGATAGAGTGATAGACCATATAATGCGTACGGGGACCTGTTTTCAAGGCATTAATATGGAGTAACACCGGTAAGCATCATTAACGTCTCAAGTAAAGCAGTGCTCCTAGTAACCACCAACTACAAAAGCATCATTAATCGGAGTAGGAGGATTGTTGTTTGTTGAGCAAAACGCAGGCGAGCCAAAGACGTCCTAGGTTGAATAATGTCAAAGTAACAACGACATATACCGGCAGAAAAGAAGTACACAGTAACAACGACACGCCCCAGGATCCCTTTCAAACGAGCTAGATTCTATAGGGATTTTAATCCAAAATTTTAGAATCTTATTATAATATAATAGAATACCATTAAACACAGATAATAATTAAATAAAATAATGGATTAGAAGAATCGCTATCGAATCCAAACGAGCCCTTCCTTTTTTTTTTTCGCAGATAGGTTAGATGCGTGAAACTGAGGAAGGGATGTGTCTGTGAAGGTGTGAAACGATAGTACAGAGACCAGCATAAATATCCTTTGACCTGAAGGGTCTAGTTAACCGGAATCTGTATGGTGCATGATCTATCGCAGACTAACTTGTTATTGACTATCTCCGTTCCTGAATGAATCAGTTTGTAGAGTTGTCTTAAGTTACTTTTTTTTTTTCTAAATTTCACTAAATTTGTAGGAGAAAAGCACCAAGATTTATGACACCAATTTAGCTTAGCATCATTAGATAAGCGCCATGAAATATATTGTCATAGTGTGTTTATTTGACATCATAAATATTGTTATCTTTTCTATGAATTTAGTCAATCATTGAAAAGTTTCACTCAAAGATAACTATAGAGATTTATTGATTGAGACGAAGCGATTATAAATAAATATAGTTAAATTAAAATTAGTTTTGAAATTCGAGATGCGCATTTATTTTTTTGACGATGGAGTAGGCACGTAGCCCTGTCCGTCTAGCGGCGCACGAGGGAGAACTCCAGGGCGAGCAGATTGATCGGACGTACTATGGCCTTGTTCAGTTCCCCAATTCTTCCCCAAATTCTACTATGCAAAAAGAAGATTCTCTGTCACATCAAAATGTCGGCAAATGCATGAAATACTAAATGTTGATGAAATCAAAAACTAATTACACAGTTTTGTTGTACTTTGCGAGACGAACATTTTAAGCCTAGTTAGTCAAAATTTGGATAATTTTTACCAAATACAAACGAAATGCTACAGGAATTCTGATACAGTGTTTTTCTCCCCAATTCTCTCATCTAAACGAGGCCTATGTATGTAGTATGTACTGTACGTAGTAGTAGATCCACTGTCGCACTGTGGATCTTCAGAGTTGGCACTGACTGTAGCCTGTGCAGCCGAAGTTTACACGTCAGAGCACGAATTCCTTTACTGCAAGGTGCGTGAGTACATGTAGCTTTTTTTTTAGCCTGGTTTAGTTCCAAATTTTTTTTTTTGCCTCCACCCATCACATCGAATGTTTGACACATGCATAGAGTATTAAACGTAAAAAAAACTAATTGCACAGTTTTCGGAAAAATTGCGAGACGAATCTTTTAAGCCTAATTAGCTCATGAAAAGCCTTAAGCGCTACAGTAACTAATATGTGCTAATGACGGATTAATTAGTATTATTAGATTCGTCTCGGAGTTTCCTAATGGGTTCTGTAATTTGTTTTTATTAGTATCCGAAAACTCCTCTTGATATCCTTCCGACGCATCCAATATGACACTCGAAAAGATTTCTTTTCGCGAACTAAACGTAGCTTACTCACCGTAGATAGACCTTACTCTAATACAGGGACCTAACACCGGTATGCATCATTGACGTCTCAAGAAAAGCAGTACTCCTAGTAACCACCAACTACAATTAAAAGCATCATTAATCGGAGTAGGAGGATTGTTGAGCAAAACGCAGGGGAGTGCCAATCATCAGCCAAACACGTACTAGGTTAAATGTCAAAGTAACAACGACATATACCGCCGTCAAAAAAGAAGTAACTATGGCACGTTCCAGAATCCCATTCAAACGTTTTTATAGTATTTCACATTTTGAGGAGTTAATTAATTTTAAATTTAACTAAATATATACACCAATATTTATGATACCAAATAAATATCAATATTAATCACACTATACATTTTTATAGTAAACTTACTTGGTTGTACAAATGTTTGATACTATATTTCCTACACCTTTGTTCCTGAATGAATAAAATTTTAGGGTTATCTTAAGTCAATTTTTTTCTTCTAAATTTCACTAAATTTGTAGGGAAAAACACCATAATTTTATGATACCAATTTAGCATCATTAGATAAATGCCACAAAATATACTGTTATAGGGTATCATAAATATTGTTATCTTTTCTTATAAAAATTTAGTCGATCATTAAAAAGTTTGATTGAAAGATAACCATAGAAATTGATTCATTGAGACGAAGGGAGTATAAATCTACTCCTTCTGTCCCTAAACATATATCGTTTTCGCTTTCCAAGAAATAACTTTGACTAAATATATATTAAAATATATTAATATTTATAATAAATAATGAATATCATTGAAAAAATCTTTGAATCTAATTTTTTAATAAATTTATTTAGAGATATAAATGTTGCACGTGCACACCAACATCGACAGGTATTTAAGTGAAATACAAGATGCACATTTATTTTTTGACGACCGAGTAGGCACGTAGTAGGCCTAGCCGTCTAGCGACGCACGAGGGCCGGGAGGACTGGAGAACTCCAGGGCGAGCAGATTGATCGGACGTATGTACTGTACGTAGTACCTAGAGGCAGGCACTGCCACACTGTGGATGTTCAGAGTTCGCACTGACTGCAGCCTGTGCAGCCGACGTTACACGTGAGAGCACGAATGGCCCCGCATCCGCATGGACGACTGAACGTACTGGGCCTTGTTTAGATGCTAAATTTTAACTCTAAATTTTACTATGTAAAAAGAAGATTCTCATTACATCAAAATACCGGTATATACATGGAGTATTAAATGTAGATGAAATTAAAAACTAATTGCACAGTTTTGTTGTACTTTGCGAGACGAATATTTTGAGCCTAATTAGTCAAAGTTTGGACAATTTTTACCAAATATAAACGAATTGACAGTGCGCATTTAATACGCACTATGCCAAATCTGGCCGCCGAATTCGGCAACTGAACACGGCCTGGATCGTGGCGGTAAAAAAAACTCTGGACCAGTACTGCTACTGCTGGAGTAGCATGCACATCCAGCATTCCAGCCTCGCACAGCCACAAGTTGTCCTCAAGAAGGGGCCAAAAACGATGGCAAATCGTCGGGCGCCGGAAGGACACACAACAGGCGGAGGTGCATCGCATCGCATGCGAGCGCACGCCATTGAAGCGCATTTACGGTGCGTTTGGTGGCATTTAAGCGTGTGTGCTGCTGCTGTTTTCTCCCTGCCCGGCCCGCCGTGGCTGTGCCGTGCGCACCTGCCCACCAGCGCGGCGGTCTGCTAATGGGAAGTGACAAGTGATTGATGATCGGCGAGGCCACTATGGTACTCCTATGTACTATTGTACTACTGTTGTTCCGGGTCTCCTGTCTTGTGGTAACTGACTGCTGCCGACATGCGGTGTCCCTGCCAAGGGTGTGTTTAACTGAGAAAAATTGGGTGAAAAGTTACGGTAGCACTTTTCGTTGTTATTTGGTAAAATTTGTTCAACCATAGATTAATTAGACTCAAAAGATTCGTCTCGAACTTTACAGACAAACTATGTAATTAATTATTTTTTTACCTACATTTAATGTTCCATATATGCGTTCAAAGATTCGATGTGATGGGTGGAAGAGGAAATATTTTGGGCTTGCATGGGAAGTAAACAGGGCCCAAGTGCCCATCCGGCCATCCCCATCAGCGTACAGCACCTGCATTTCAGTGAGTAGGAAAGCTGCTGGTCAGCGTACAGCGTACCCCATGTTTCATCCATATTGCTAAATGCTAATACAGCATGCCACTGTAAAATAGTACGTAACAATTAGCAAGAGTAGACCCATATAAACCACCTACTAATAACATGTGCGTTAGATACTGGTAGAACGTTTTACCATGTTGGAACCTACTAGCGGGGCACCATGGATTGGCTCGCAAAGGAGGCAAGCCCGCCCGACACGGGCTATAATTGTAGTCCATAAATGAACATGACTGCCCATGCTCGGTGAGCTCTAGGCCTTGTTTAGATCCCAAATTTAGGGTTCAAACTTTGCACAATAGATGTCCCGTCACACTGTAGCAATTTTGTTTTTATTTAGTAATAATTGTCCAAATATTAATTAATTAGGCTTAAAATATTCGTCTCGCAAAGTACAACAAAACTGTGTAATTAGTTTTTGATTTCATCTACATTTAGTACTCCATATATGTGCCGACATTTTGATGTGACGGGGAATCTTCTTTTTGCATAGTGGAATTTAGGGTGAATTTGGGTATCTAAACAAGGCCCTAGTATTACGTACTAGACCATGCATGTGTTTTCAAGCTGATAGGCTGGGTTTTCAAAAGTTACGGGCTCGGAGTTAAGACGTACGGGACAGAAAAAGGAGCCATCCGGGTGCAATTCACGCATGCATGCATGCATGCATGAATGCAAATTTCTAGACCTGCCGACAGCCCGACCTGGTAGGTGCGTGCCCCCTCCTCAAAGTTCTGTTTTTGTATAGTAGTTCAGATGCGTACAACAAAGTGATCGTGATCATCGACAGTGCACTGCACAGGACCCTGGTGTTGGACACATTGACAGTGCACAGCACTATCAGTAGGATCGCATATCCTCAGAGTCGTGTCGTCCATGTAATCCATATTAGGCCCTCCACAACGGTGGAGTGGTGCTTAAAAAAATTGGGCCCCACGACTTAGATGTTGGCATCGCTCTGAAGAGGCTGCAGTGTGTAAGCAATACCTGGCAACCTAGCATCACTGTATGGGGCCCAATGAGTAAGAAAAAAAAAATAAAAAACAGGAAGAAGCATCCTCTCTCATCTCGTCTTCCACACACAGCTTGTCTTCCTGTTCCCCATTCCAAAAACACCACCGCAGAACTTGTCGCTCCTGTGCTGAGATCGACGCGAGGCGGAGAGAGAGAAGCAGCGGAGGTGCGACGTCGACAGCCGTTGGTCCCCGCCCGACGCCGACGACCACCGGTCCCCGTGCCTTCCTCCTCGTTCCCTCCCCAGATCCACGAGCACACCGGCGGCCGTCACCACCCCCCATGGCTACCCCTGCCTCCTCCTACCGTGCGTGGCTACGCGGTCGCCACCTCGAGGCCCACCACCTCCCATGGCTGCCCCATGGCGGGATCCGCCTCGAGGGCAAGAGCATCGGCAACCGCCGCCAGTATCTCCCGCGGTTGCCCCTGGCTCCTTCTCCTGCCGCACGTGAGTGCACGGCCACCGTCTATGCCCGGATCTGCCTCGGGGTGAGCGCTGGGGATCTCCGTCTAGGCCGGATCCGCCACCGCCTACGGCCTTGACCTTCTCGGCTTCTCCTCTACCTCCCTTCCCGAAGAAAATACTATTTTATTTTCTTGGCAATGGAGCAAGTAGTTGCGCCGCTCTCTATTTTCCCTGGCACACTTGTACTTGGCTTCACTGGCTGCAGCTTGTAGAGCGATGCTAAATTCTTCTCTCTCCTCTCTTGGCACCACTTAAGCACAAACATTGTGGAGGGCCTTAAAGTCTGAAAAGGAAAACTATTATGTTGATTGGTCTGTCTGTATTTAATGCTGATGATTCAATCAACATAGGACTCAACAGTGTCTTAATATTGTACTCCTACACATGATTGATTGGTGGGAGTGAGATGCATATGGTCTTGATTTCTCACTACTCTGTGTTTTTTTAATATACAATAGGGCATATTTAATTAGACCCTTGTGTGCATACTGTTTGTTTATTTTTAGTTAAAGGATTAGTTTAGCACAGTTCTGAAAAAATGGGGTTTATTACTCATTCGTGGATTCATAGCGTAGGGGACCACACTGAAATCTTTAAACAACAAATAATTGGTCCTTTTCGCAAATATAATTGGAGTATATGCAATAGTCGGCAAAAAGAAAAAACCCATTCTTGAATAGCTTGACACTCTTTTTTTTGGAATCAGAATAGGTTGACACTCTTTTAAATGCATAAATGTGATATCTAGTGGGAAAAGTCATTCACGATTCTTTTCGGCAATTACTCCGTATAAATGTATGTACAGTACTTGGTCCACCCTTCCATTGATGGAATTTCAGACTCTAGGGTGTTTTTGGAACACATGAATTTTATAGAAATCATAAAGATATTTTATAGGAGTCAGTGTCATCTTCATAGGAAAAATGCAGAAAACCAAAAGGTACGTTCAAAAGGGGCTTTAGTTTGGTGCGTGGTCATCAGTCCACTTTGGATTTTAGTTTAGTGCACCGCATGCTCATTTAATAATAAAATCACGCATGGTACTCATCTAGTCATCTTATTCATGTTTTATCAATCATCAATTCGACATGTAAGTAAATTTAAAAAAAAATCGACATGTAAGTCTGAATTAACTCACTGACAAAGTACGACTGGGTTTCTCGCAGGAAGTTTTTGTCGTGAGCAGAGAGAGCACAGAGAATGACAAGCTACCGCGGGACAAGTACCCGAAGCCGCTCATCTTCCACGACGGGCGCCTTGCCTTCCTCCCCACCCCGGCCGCCATGCTCGCCTTCTTCCTCTTCCTTCCGCTCGGCGTCATCCTCTCCGTCATCCGCATCAACATCGGCATCGTCCTCCCTTACAAGATCAACTTCGCGCTCGGCGCGGTCTTCGGCGTCCGCTTCCGCGTCTCCGGCCGCCGCGCCCCGCCGCCGGCGGACGACGACGGCAAGCAGCAGCGCAGGGGCGTCCTCTACGTGTGCACGCACCGGACGCTGGTGGACCCCATCATGCTCAGCACGGCGCTGCAGAAGCCCGTGCCGGCCCTGACGTACAGCCTCAGCCGGCTGTCGGAGCTGATCGCGCCCATCAGGACGGTGCGGCTGACGCGCGACCGCGCGCGGGACGCCGAGACCATGTCCAGGCTGCTGAAGCAAGGGGACCTCGCGGTCTGCCCCGAGGGCACCACCTGCCGCGAGCCGTACCTGCTGCGGTTCAGCCCGCTGTTCGCGGAGCTGGCCGACGACATGGAGCCCGTGGCGCTGGACGCCCAGGTGACCACGCTCTACGGAACCACGGCGAGCGGCCACAAGTGGCTGGACCCCGTGGCGTTCTTCGCCAACCCGGCGCCCTCGTACCGGGTGGAGTTCCTGGGCGCCATGCCGCACGAGTGGACGCGCGCCGGGGGCAGGACGGGCGTCGAGGTGGCCAACTGGGTGCAGCGCCGGCTCGGCGAGGCTCTGGAGTTCGAGTGCACCGGGCTGACTCGCCGCGACAAGTACATGATGCTGGCCGGCAACGACGGCGTGGTCGCCAAGTAGAGAGCTCCGGGCGTCGGGCGTGCGCTGCAACAGCTGGGTGTGTTTTTGTTATGCATACATGCTGGGTAAATTATTGTCGAAAGCTAGTTACTGTAATTTGCATGGCAGTAATGCATCTTTTGGTTCCGTTGTGTAAAGCAAATTTGATTAGCTGCAAAACTAATCAAATACTACTAGATGCTTGGATTTAAATTCAAATCAAGATAGTATATATTTCGTCTGATAGATCGTTTAGCAGAATCATTTGCAACCCTCGTCAAATTATTTACAGTATCAACCCTTCCAGCTAATTGCACAATGAGTACAGGAAACCTTCGAACAAATTGTTTAGGCTTCGTTCGTTTGCAGCCTGGAAATGTTCGATAATTTGTTCTAGCTTGGAATTGTTCATGGCCTAGAACGGGCTGGAAGCCTGGAACGCCTAACCGAACTGCGCCTTAGGGAGAATTCCTATACATAATATATTGGACATAAACTAACCTAAGTTTGAGGCAATTCCCCCTCTCTTAACACACAACCTACCACTCCAAGAGAGATACTAGATTATACCAAATCTACTCTCTCTCTCTCTCTCTCTCTCTAATGATTTTGTAACCAACTGGATGATGACGCAAGTCCCGGCGTGAACTTTCCAAGACTACTGTATACTTCCTTCGTGTCAAATTATAAGTCATTCTAATTTTTTTGAAGAGTCAAGACATCTTAAATTTGACCAAAATTATAGAGAGAATTACAAAGATTTGACATAAAAAAGGTATACTATGAAAAATATAATTAAGGAAGAATCTAATTATGCTTATTTGGTATCATCAATGTCATTATTTTGTTATATAAAATTTTTCAAACTTGAGATTTCTTGACTCTCTAAGAAAATTGAAATGACTTATAATTTGTGATAGGCGGAGTAAGTATTTGATTACTTCCTGTTGATTCCTCTTTTTTTCTAGCAACTTATGCAGATTCCTCCTTTTTTTTGAGAAATCGGGCATATATTTCATAGATATTTCTGAAAGTTTACAACCCAACGCTTACAACGACACCCTTGTAAAAAAAAGGAAAATTACACTCAGGTCCTTGCAAGCATCTCCCGGTCGTCCTCATCGCCGGCGGCGGGAACAGTCGCGTTGAAGCCGACCACCCTCCCGACGAAGGATCTTCAAAGGTTTTGAACGGCACCAAGAGCAGCATTTCAGCAGCACTAATATGCTTTTTACCCGTTGAACGAACATGCCTAAAAAGAAGGCCAAAAGCCATCGCAACGCCGGACAACTGGGGGCCTGACGCCACGACCACCGCCAGCCCCGACACACCGGCCAACAGAACTCCCCGGAGGGGCAGCAAACCACCAGAAACAGTGGGAGCAAAAGACCAACCCAATTTCTCAAGTTGGAAAACATACCTCCCAAGGAATCCACCGGAAAGTCCAGCAACGGTGCCGGATCCAACGGAACAGAGGGAGGGAACGTCGGAACTCTCGTCAAGAACTAAAGCACCAAACAGGGCTCCAGATCCGGCAAGAGCTCGCTTTATTCTCCATAGATCAACACGGAAGGAAGGAGCCTCAGTTTCTCCGACTCTGCCGCCGGATCCACCGCATGCACCCCTTCCGACGCCGATCAAGAGGAGTAGAAGAGCCGGCGGCCATCTGACAAGCACCGCCGAAAACCCTAACCCTAACCTATGCCTAAAAGGAGAAGGTATGTACACCGTACATCGATCCCCCCTCTCCCCTCCACCTCCGACGCCGAACTGGCCGCCAGAGATGGAAAGGAGGCGGCGGAATCGACGCCGGAATCGGAATCGCCCTCCTGTCGCCCTTTTTCCTGTAGAGAGAAGAGAGACGAAGGGTCGAGAGTCTGGGTGAGAGGGTTGGAGAGTCAGATCGATGTTATGCAGATTCCTCCTAGAAAATCATGGTTTTGTTTAAGAAACAAACAAGCAGCCCACTTGTACCGTCTCTAATCGTATTTTGTGTGATCCCCTAGACATACATTCCTATTTCCTACTGCTACTAGGAGCTTTAGATCAGGCCCAATAGAGTGGGGACAGTTGAGGCCCACAGAAAGGCTCAACACATTGTGGGATCAGAGAACATGAGAAGCCCAAATTGGTGGGGATCCGTTAGAACCAATTGTGGAAACAGCCCAGCAGGTTTGCGCATATGTATACTTTTGTCCATTTGCCATCAGAAAAGGCCCAGAAAACATTCCAAGCTACTATGCCCCAGTCCACCATCGTTAGGCTGCACTGGCCACTGATTGGCGCTTCACTGAGGCTCGTAGCCTGGACGGATCACAAAAGGCAAATCTGGACGCTTTGGCCACCATCATATCTGCACGGCGAAAAGGGCGCAAAAGGAGACAATCGGCATCGCCGTCTTTGTCTTTGGAGAGCGATGAGGTGATGAAGAGCGCCGAAATCAGGGGGGGGGGGGGGGGGGGGGGTGGAGTCAGGTGGACCTTTTCCTCGTGTAGCTGTTATGTTATCCCATGGTTAACACCAGGCGGACCTTCTGCCGGGGGAGGCTTGGAAGCATAGTCACATAAAATGGGTTCACCACCTTCGACCCTCGATCCGGGTTCGTCGACCCCGACCCGGGTTCGTCGGGTTCATTTTCGATCCGAAGTGTAAAAAAACTCTCGCAAGTAGCGTACCACGTACTGCGACCCCGTACCTCGACCCCGTCGACCCAGAAACTTTGTGACTATGCTTGGAAGACCTGCGGCTTGTCTGCTCCAAGCACCGCCACCACCGTCGGTCCGTCGCTGGTCGTCGGTGCTCCGGCGGCAACCTTCTGCTGGAGAGAAACAGTCTCTAGAAAGGCATGTCTGTCAGAGATGCAGTAGTACTTATATATCCATCTGTTTTTCGGTGCCATGATTTTCGTCTGCTCCACTTTGTTTCAGTTTCTTTTATGAATCGTGGATGGGGAGGACGGCCCTTCTGCTGTGCAGAAGCCAGAAGGTGATTGGTTAACACCTCCAGAAGCAAAGTATATTAGTAGTTGAATCGTAAGATACTCATCTGCACCGATCCCTGATGATTCCTGCACATAATGGACTTGAAAGAAGAAAATGGAAGAATGATTATAGTCGACAGAACCAAAGTACCTGATGGGTCAGTTCAGACTAACAATATTATGAAAAAACAAAGGAGGATGGACCGTACAATTTGCCATTTTCATCCTCTAACTAATCTCGACTACAATCATCATTACATGATTAATGTGTGTGTTTTATTCCTGCTTCTTTTTAGGGAAACGTTCTTATTCCTGCTAAAACAAAGCCCAATCTAACGTTGCTACTAACTCCTAAACAGACCTGTAAAATCTTACCGGCCATTTCTCATCCACACAGACACAGGTAGCATAGTACTTTGAGGGAACGGAAACCTACATACAAAAACAAACAACCTCGTACGGGGGCTTCCCTCTGCAGATATTAAACCGCAAAGCCAAACATTCTCCCCAATCCCGATGTTCCTCGATCCGATCCACGCGATCATGGATGCAGGCAGCCGACATGAAGAATTCTTTCACCTCCAAAGTAAACTACTGGCCCGGGCAGCTTTCCTCCCTCCGGCGGCACCCTGCTGCGCTAGATCTTCTTCACCCTCCTGACCCTGATCCACTACCGCCTTTCGCTTTGCCCGTGCATTTCTTTGCCATATGTTAACGCAGCTGTTGCGTTGCGTGCTCCAACCCCGCAAAGCTCCAATCCTCCCCTCCCAAGTTTCCTCTTATTCCTTGTCGCTCTTCTCTCTCCCCTGCCGCGGAAGGAACCTGTGATTCGACGTGCCTGCTGGCGTCATGTTTATATATATGCCATGGACGAAGAGAAAGCACGGGCCCTACTTTACACCGCTTCTTCGTGCAGTAGCTGTCCATCGTCGCGCGCTTCGCTGCTGGGTTTTGTTTGTTTGCATTGGGTTTTGGAGGGGGATCAAGGTTGAGACTGGGAGACGAAATGGATGGTCATAGGCTGTTCAATCCCTTGGGCTTCCTTCTTGCCATCGTTGTCCTCTATGGCGGTGAGTTGCTGATGATTCCTCGCATTCTCTTTGCACCATACTCTTCGTGTTCTAGCTAGCCACGTGCTAGGTCAAGATCAGGTTTAAACTTCTTGTGTTAGAATGTGGTGACGTTTGGTACTAGTTGAATCGTTCGTTTTTCTTCTTTTTTTTTCACCTGAATTCTTGAGGAAACAAGATTGTTGATGAAAAAGTATACCAACAAGAAGTGACTAGATCGGTGGAAATAACCAGCACCTTCCATCTGATCACAACAGGAACAGAGCAGCGGAGAGCAGAGGCAGCAGACGGAGCAAGCCCGCACAGGCTGCTGACCACCATCTCGGTGTCGAAGCCGTCCTACCCCACGGTCACCACGCCCATGTCGGCCTACGCCGACCCGGTCTCCACGCCAGGCACCCCGCACTCCACGTTCCCGTCGCTGGCGACCGGGAACGGCGGTGCCGGTGCCGGTACCGGTACCGGTGGCGGCGGTGGTGGCGGTGCCGGTACCGGTGGCGGTGGCGGTGGCGGTGCCGGTACCGGTGGTGGCGGTGCTGGTGCTGGTGCAGGTGGGGGCGGTGGCGGTGGCGGGGGCGGCGGCGGGACGTGGTGCGTGGCCAGCCCGAGCGCGAGCCCGACCGCGCTGCAGGTCGCGCTGGACTACGCGTGCGGCTACGGCGCGGACTGCTCCGCGATCCAGCAGGGCGGGAGCTGCTTCAACCCCGACACCGTCCACGACCACGCCTCCTACGCCTTCAACAGCTACTACCAGAAGAACCCCGCCCCAACCAGCTGCGACTTCGGCGGCACCGCCACCATCACCAACACTGATCCCAGTAAGCAAACTCATCAATGCATTTCTTGGCGAATTATTTCGTACAGTATTTGATTACTAGGGAATCTCTTCCTACAAATATGTATCTCGATCTCAACCAATTTTCTTCCAACTTGCAGGTTCAGGGTCGTGCCAGTATCCATCATCAAGGTAAGCGTTCTGCGTTCGTGTGAATATCCAATCAAAGAACTAAACAAAACATAACTGTTCTTCGAAACAATGGCTAAAATAAATTTTGATATGTTGTGAAATGGCAGCGGCGGCGGTCAGAACATGATGCCGCCGCCATCCCCGACGACCATGCCGCCGACAGCCCCCACCACCCCGATGACCCCGACGCCGCCAACGCCGGACACCACCCCGGTCTACGGATTGTCCCCACCCGACTACGGCTCAATGTCCCCTCCCGGTCCCGGCTACGGATCAACGTCTCCCCCGGACTACAACGACGTCGGCGCCGCCGCGACAACGGGGCAGGGCAGTGCGGTGGCGCTGGCGCTTCTGTGCGTCCTCATCGCGATAGTATCGCTGCACGTCTCCAAATGAGAGCGCTGCACAGGGCAGTTTCAGTTGAGACGACGTTACACGGCGGCGCGCCCCGTACGTGGTGGCTGAAAGACGCAAAAGGTGCATCACCGAGGACCGCCGGCGGTGTGCTGCCCAGCGCCGGGGGAGTAGAGTCGTCGTCGCAAGTCCGCTTAGTGTTGTATAAGAAATGTGGCGAGCTTCTAGCGGGGCCCCAGTTCTAGCAGAAGCACCAGATGTTTATACATATATATTGGCCATTCCACTATTGTACTTAGGAGTATATCAGAAAATTTGTTTACCTGCCCTCTCCATTTGTTCATGCTGAATAATATTGTTACCAACGATATACCGACAGTTTTATATATAGCTTCTGCAGTTGGTACAGTTATAATTAAAGGGGCATTTGTCAACCAAATCCTTATTCGACACGCGTGCGTTGGTACCTTTGCCGACGCAAGTCGTCTTCCTCGTGTAGGCTCTAGGTTAGGGGAGGGCGGCGGGTGCTCGGGACGGGTGGGAGGCGGGTGGAGCGGCGTGGCAGCGTCCTCGCCACCAGCCACAGGCAGTGGTCGAGGCTGCCGGCAGCGGGGCGGCGGTGGTTAGGGTTGCGGTTCGAGCTTCGGAGCTCTCCAATGTCCTCTAGGCTTAGAGGGATGGCTGGGGGTGACAGCTGGCCTGGCGGTGGTTTGTGGGCGACAAGAGGCAAGGCAGCAGTTGCGCCACCGGCCAGGCAGTGGAGGACATCCGATGGGTGGGGTCGACTGCGGGGGTGAGGGATGGCGAAGTTAGGAAGATCGGGGTAGAAACTGTTGCGGTGGTTGGTGGACGGCGTGGCCGGCGGTAAGGAAGCCGCTGGCCTGCGGCGGTGGTAGGGGAGTACGGCTAAGGAAGAAGACTACGGAAAGAAGATGAACAATAACAGTGCGCTCATATCTATTCGAGCGCACGCGCGCTGATAAAGAGGGTTGATCTGTTCATCTTGTGTCAATGTTTTCCCTCCACTAGCCTAACAAACTGCCATGCAACCCCTTCACCATGCACACCATCCTCTTTTGTTGCCACCACGGTGCACCGAGAAGCACGGGTTAGAGAGTAGGATTTAGTCTACATGGCCATAATGATGCGACCATGCCCTGTTCGCTTGGCTGAAAAGTTATGACTAAAAGTATTGTTCGCTGATTTGTTGTGAGAGAAAAATACTGTTCATTGGCTGAAAAGTATGGCTTATAAGATAAGCGAACAGGACAGACATCATTCAGCAGTGCGACCGACAGATGGGCCTAAAAGTCTTTTTTTACACTACAACACATGGGCCTTCTATGGCGACTATGCAATGATAATAGAGATATTGGTCATTAAATTTATAATGTTTTTTGAGCCAGTTCAACTTACAATAACGAAAATGTATCGTTTCAGTGATACCAACCCAAAATTATCTTAGCCTGCTTCGATGTCATATTGAGTTTTATAACAACAGTTATGTCATAAACTCATAATTATTTAATTGTCATAAACAACTGAAGTTGTCACTGAAATATTCATTACACGATACTTAGAGAATAAGTAAAAAAAAATGTACACATTTTTTGTGTCATATTTATAACAACCCAAAAAACCTCATATAGAAGAGAGTCGTCATTCTGTTTCATGCAATTTAGAAAATATAGTTAGTGAGAGGCCAGCACGACTAGTGAGCTACGAGGGGCCTAGGTATGTGTTTTCGAAAACTTTTTGAAACGATGTTATCGAAAACTTTATCTATAGTTTGGATGGTGCAGTAACTTTGACCCTATCGTTCCAAGGCAAATGAAATACAGCCGGCAGGGAGAAAGCGGATCCGGCGGAGGTGGCTTAAGCAGCGGTGTCCTAGGGCGTGGGGCACGACCTGGGATTCCTAGGAAGCCGAAGCGCATCCCGTCGGCTGGCATCTATAGCCTGTTCGTCCGAGGTTTCAGCCACTTATTTTTAACTAACTAGCAGTATTTTTCTTTCACAACAAATCAGTCAACAGTACTTTCAGCCACTTATTTTCAGCCAAGCGAATAGGCTAAGTAGCTACTTCCGATTAAACGACGACAACGATCGAAGGTGGGCTATCCGGCGACGCATGGTATCAGGTCACTTGGAGCGGATGATGACAACTTTAGCAGAGGCTCACAACAATGGCGCACTAGGTGCGGCGACAACCTGATGACTTCCACTCATCGAATCTATCCATTTTAGAATAGAATATCAGGAAACAGGGATGCGCCAAGGTCATAATTTTTTTCCCTTTTTTGGTTGGACGTTCTCTTTGTTGAGGTGTAATTGCTCTGGTATCATTTTGGCTGTGTATATCCTTTGTGGACATAGAGGCCGAATTAGGTCTCATTTGTTTCCCATTTCTAAACTTTAGTCCTTATCACATTGGATGTTTGACACATGCATGAAGTATTAAATATAGACTAAAAAATAATTAATTATACAGATTACGGCTAATTTGCGAGACGAATTTTTAAAGCCTAATTGCTATAGTAACACGTGTGCTAATGACGGATTAATTATGCTTAAAAAATTCATCTCACGGATTATTGAGGACCTGTGTAATTTGTTTTATTATTACTATCTGAACACTCCCATATGATACCCCTATGTGACACCTAAGACTACCCGCACTCATGGACCTCTATATTCATCCTCTACACGTCCTAGTCAGCGAGATTCTCTCCTCTATACTCAATTCTCTCGCACTCATCCATCATCTATATCATCATCTATCCACTCTATCCACTATGGGACCCACTTGTCACTTTATCTAAATATATCCATGTGTGATCTAGTTTTGAAGGATTTATTGAGACAAATTTAATGGTGCAATCGAAATTTAATTTGGATTTTTGGTTTGAGTTATAGCATTTTTTCCCTTTGTTTAGCTATAGGGGCCCGTCACTATAGAGTATAGAGTAAGCACTGTACTACTCTAAATATAGAGTGAGAGAAATGATATAGTATCGTTTTAGAGTACCCAGTGCAGCAGTTTTTACTCTATATTCATACTTAAAACTTTAGAGTATCGTTTTAGAGTACCCACTGCGGGTAGTCTAAAACTTTAGCCTCGGGATTTAAACGAGGCCTTAATAAAAATTCATTATCTAACAAAAACTAGTCTTCCTCCTGCATGTGAACTCCAAATGAGATTATTCTATTTTTTTTTCTAAAATCATGTTCCGTTGTTTTATAGCATTTGTTGTTGTGTCTGAGTTTTTTTTCCACTTGCACTTGCACATGGCTTGTTTCTTGTACCGTTCAACCTAACCAATTCCGTTCGTAGCTTAGTTGAATGTCGGGCAGGACTTTGGATGTTCCATGCATGTAGTCACCATTAGTTTCTGAAATTTAATAATGGTACATATTTTTTCCTAAAAAAGCTGAATTTTTGCTAATCTTGTAATACACCAAAAAGAAGTCTCATCGAGAGAACAAATTTGGCTACATAAAATAATTAGAAAACAAGTGTTGATATTTTTTCATCCCGATCGTTCCAAAATACTAATAATAAGCAAATAAGTCCCGAAATCTTAAAAAAAAGATTCAATCTAGGAGGAACTAAGTGGTTTTTCATTAAGAAGAGAAATAGGTACTATCTCACGCAATCAACTAGTAGAAATAAAAGGACATCTGACTTGAATGAATACAGTGAGGCGCCGGCTCCTAACACCTGTTCTCAAGCCCTGACAGACCCGCCCTCGCCGCCGCCAGCGGCGGCGCCCGCCACCCCCACCCCCTCCTCTCCCTCCCCTTCCCCCTCCCCCTCCCCCTCCCCTCCCCTCGGCTGGAAGCCCTGCGACCGCCGCCCTCGGCTTCGCTCGAGACCCCACAACCGCCGCCGTTTCGCCTGGGCCGGGACCGGCCACTGGAGCTCTGCTACTCCCAGATCCGGTCGCTGAGGAGCTCTCCCCACCGCAGGAGCCCCCATCCCCGCCGCTTGTCACCTCCAGCTGGGCCACATCGAGGGGATTCGTCGGTGCCGCCACCATGGTCGCCTCCTGCGGCGGTGCCTCTCCGCCTCCCCGGCCGGTAGCGGACGCGCGAGGATGTGTGGGGGCCGGGTCTGGCCCCTCCTCGTTGCTGCCGGTGCAGGGCGTTGGTGCCGTAGACCTCTCCGCTCCGGGACTGGCAATGGCAGTTGCTGGGTCGGGGCCTGTGTCCGCCGAGGCTGGGTCATCTCCGGGGTCGCCGTGCCGTCCGACGCAGGCCACTACGCCACCGCCGGCAACCCCAACCTCCTCCCTCTCGGCGGCCGCGGCTCCTTTCTGGTCTGCCTCAGGAGGCCGTCCAAAGCACCACCGGTGGGCGGACGACGATGGTGACGAGTACTGCAACGACCGCCCCTCGAGCTACCACGACGCCGTGCTTTGCCCGACGACAGCGGTCACGGCCCCCCCACTCCCGTCTCGTGATGGAGCGGGCTCCGTTCGGCAGGGGCGCGGTCGTCGGCGGAGGAGGCGCAGTCGGCCACATCCGCAGCTGGTGAATGGATTGCCTGTACGGCCTGTGGAAGGTCGCCTCCCCGCCCGCCAGCGCATCGGCCGCCATCGACGGGTCCGCCCCCAACGCTGATGGGTGGCGGGAGATACTCCACCGGCAATAGAGGGGCCCGTCAGCCACCTCGGCTGAGCTTCGCTCCGGCCAAGTGCTACCCCAACAGCCTCAGAAGATCCCTGCGGAACTTGTCGCTTCAACTGCCTGTCCTACTCGCATCGAGTAGCGACTTGCCGGTTACCTCGACGTTGTCTGCACTGCTACGGTCTCCACCACCTCGCCAAGGACTGCAGGCACTCGAGGCACGCCGCGGCTTAGCGTGCGCCCCACGGCCCACAGGGCGCAGAGGGGACCGCACAGTGTACTGGCGATCGTGCTTCAGGCGGTCATGTGGTGGTTCATTCCGATGGGCCGGCAGACCTTGGTGGTTCGCTCGGTCTTCGTGGAGCCACGACAAGCACCACCGCCCCCGCCACCAGTGGTCGACGGCAGCGAGGGCTGGGATGACGCAAGCATCGGATGCATCGCAGGAGGTCGACAGGGTCCGTCGATGAGTTGCCCAGCGGGACGGGCATCGCCCAGCCAGACGGTAGCGCGGCGGCAACGGGTGTCGCCACCGACGATAACGGTCGTTCGGCCGGTGCTGCCCAAGCGTCGCCGGGCTCCACCGTGGGGGCGCCCATGTTCTGCCTCCCGGAGCACGACCCGCTTGCCGAGGCGATGTGCGTGGGCTATGGTCCTCCCGCTTTGGTCGTCTCCTTCGACCCCATGCTGGAGGAGCTCCTAGCCGCCGCGTTCGTCGTGAGCTGCTCGGTCGAGGCCGCCCCCAGGGTTTGTGGACCCGCCTCTGGTGGCGGTTGTCCCCTCACCTCGGCTGTCAGTGCTGATGCAGACGTAGCTGACACCTCCTCTGGTGGGGCATCCCGACGTCGAGTTGGCGCAGGAGTTGGGCGACGTGACCTCCCCCGCGGGTTTCGTGGAGCCGCCTCCAGTGGTGGTTGTCCCCTCGCCTCAGCCGTCAGTGTAGGAGTTGGCGCTTCTCACGCCTCCTCGGGTGGGTGAAAGTCCCTAGTTTGGTTTTGGCTAATTGATGAAACCTAGGACTAACCTTTGTATCTAAGTGGATGATTTAGATAAAGGTGGTCATTGAATATGAGACATGACATTGACTCATATGACCAAGATGGTGAAGACCAAGATGAAGCTTGGCTCGATGGATCGGTTGTGAAGGTGAAGGGCTAGTCGAAGCTTCGAAGCGAAGGACCATGCGATGGTGAAGCTTGAGCAAGACTTGGCGCCGATGGACCGATGAAACGGTGAAGAGCAAGTGAAGTCAAGGTCGATGGATCAAGACGGTCATGTGATGATATGAAGTGGATCATATCATTTGGAGAAACAAAATGGGCTCAAGGCAAAGGTATAACCATAGGGGCATTTTGTTTTACACTCAAGACACCATAGAGGGTGTGAGTGGTTTAGGATCGATAGCCGAACTATTAAGAGGGGAAGTCTTATCGGTTATTCGACGCATGGGTGCCACTAGGTGAATTCATGAAGTGCATTGCATGTAGGGCCTAGTGAGCTAACTGGAAAACCTTTGAAAATGTTTGAGAAAAAGCTAACACACAAGCACATGGAGATGTACACTTGTTGGTGTTGGCACATTTGCAAAGGTGGCGTTGGTCGCGCTGTGGTTTGCGGGTAGAGAGGGGTTTGGGTTCCTCTCTCCCTCCCACCGAGCGTGCGAGCGCGGGATTCAGGCGATTTCGGGGAAATGAAATGCCTATTTTCCACTACGCCGGAAGTCAGAAAAGAAACGGAGACGAACGGGGGTCACAGAGGTGACCGGACGCTGCACCGGACGCGGTCACGGTGTGACCGGACGCGTCCGGTTAGTGCAGCGGGGCAGACAGACGCGCGGGCTAGGGTTTGCAACCGGAGCGTCCGGTCACTCGCGGGACCGGCGCGTCCGGTCAGGCGCCCTGAGGGAACAGCAGTTCGCAAGGTCGATTGGACGCGGTGAGCGTCCGGTCACACACGATCGGACGCGTCCGGTCGTCAAGGGAGCTTACTGGACTCCGACCGGACACTGGCACTGTCGCATCCGGTCATTCTCTGGAGCGCGTCCGGTCATTGCTTCGCAGGCGCGCTGTACAGTGCGACCGGCGCGTCCGGTCGGTTGAGGGGCGCGTCCAGTCATCGCGTTTGACCGTTAGCGTGCAGTGACCGTTGGAGGATCTAACGGTCGCGTTTGAATTCGGTGGACACGTGGATGGCGCAGGGCGACCGGACGCGGTTGAGCGCGTCCGGTCAGTTTCGACCGGCGCGTCCGGTCGTCCCGAAAAAAAATGGTCAGTGGAGTTGCAACGGCTCTATTTGTTTGGGATGCTTATAAATACTTGTTGGCCGGCCCTTGGGGAGGTCTCTTGGCATTTCTAACACTCTTGTGCATCCTTTGAGCTAGAGCTACTCCTCCCACTCATCTCTCTTGCTTGATTGCAAATCAAAAGTGAGATTGAGTGATCCCAAAGTGCATTGCATAGCTTGAGGGCATCTAGTGGCACTTGTGGGTGGTTTAGCCGGTGGATTTCTTGTTACTCTTGGAGAGTACCGCTCCTAGCCGACTTGGAGATTGTTGGAGGCGTTGGCAAGAGAAGGTGATTGTTCTTGGCCACCTCCGGTTGTTTGTGAGTGGTTCTTGTGCTTTCCTTGGCGGAACGCCAAAAGCAACTCTAGTGGAATCCGCGTGTCATTGAGTTACCTCACTTGAGAGTGGTGTCTTGCGGTGCCTTGCGGGGCGTGCCTTGAGGGGCAAGTGACTTGAGGGTCACACCGAGGAACCATCTAAGTGTTGGTCGACACAACCGGTGACGTAGCTTGTCGGTGCACAAGTGAACACCGGGTGAACAAAAATATTGTGTCTCTTGTCTCCCGGTGATTGGTCTTCATATTGTGTTGTTGTCAATATTGATTGATTGTATATCATCTTGGTGATTGGCAACATCTTCACTCCACCGTCGGTATAAGAATCATAATCCTCTCTTGCACTTACTTTTACTAGATTATCTTGTGTAGCTCTAGTGGTAGCTTTGCTAGTAGTTTTGTTTAGCTTGTTCTCTAGTGTAAGATTAGTGACATAGCTCTTGTGTGAACTAGAGATCATAATCTACTAGACTTGTGGATAGGAGACTTGCATCACAACCTTTGGCTAAGCAAAACTCGCTTTACGCCGTTTGTTGTTCTAACAAGTTTGCTTAGTGGTATTTGTAGAATTTTTTATAGGCTATTCACCCCCCCTCTAGCCATCTAGGACCTTACAAGTGGTATCGGAGCCGTGGTCACCGTTTTAATCAAGGCTTAACATCCTTCGGTGTGAAAAATGGCTCAAATTGTGTTCAACCATGTTGGAGGCAAGCCACCGTTCTTTGATGGTGTTAGTTCTTTTGCTCATTGGAAGAGAAAAATGACAATGTACCTTGGTTCTATTCATGAGAGAGTATTGCAAGTCACCGAGAATGATTTTGCTATCATTGATCCCGATCATCTCACCGATGAAGATAGAGCAAATAGAACATGCAATAGAATGGCTCTCAATACACTTTACAATGGTATTGACATAAAAGTATTTGAGGGCATCAAGGATTTAGAATTGGCTAGTGAAGTATGGACAAGGTTGAGTGAGACATATGAAGGCACTAAGGTTGTGAAGAGTGCCAAGCTATATGGGCTCAAGAGTGAGTTTGAGAACTTCAAGAAAAAGGATGATGAAACAATCATTGAAATGTTTCATAGATTGCAAGTGATAGTCAATGATCTCAAGAGCTTAGGGCACAAGACTCAAGATCAAGATTTTTGTCACAAGTTCTTATTGAGCTTACCTAGAAGATTCAAGATGTTGATCATGATGTTGCAAAGAGATGGGCTTGAAGCAATGAAGCCAAATGATTTGCTTGGTGAAGTATTAACCTATGACAAATATGATCAAGATGTTGATGACAAGGAGAAGGTGGAAGATGAGAAGAAAAAGAAGACCGTAGCATTTAATGCCACCTCCTCCAAGGGCAAAGCCATCATCATTGAAGAAGAAGAAGACAACAATGAAGATGGGAAATTTAAAATTGATGATGAGGCACTTGCTCTTGTAGTCAAGAAGATGGGTCACATGTTCATCAAGAGAAGAGGCTTTAAGAAGAGACATGACAACTTCAAAAGAAATGAGCAACAAAGAAAGTGCTTCAATTGTGATAGCACCGAGCACCTTCAAGCGGAATGTCCTTATGATAAGAAGAAGAACAAAAAGGACAAGTGTGAGAAGAAGAAGAGAGAGGCCGGCCAAGATGACATTCAAGAAAGGCAAAAATGGTGCCTATGTGATCACTTGGGAAAGTGAAGATAATGAAGAAGAAGAAGAATCATCCAACAAGGCTTTTGCTTCCATTGCTATCAACAAGAAGCCATCACTATTTGATTCATCCTCTTCATGCTTCATGGCTAAAGAAGCTAAGGTATTATATGATGAGAGTGATGATGAAAGTGAAATGGAATATGCTCATGATAGTGATAATGATAATGATAATGAAAATGATGATGATGAACCAACTAAAGAACAACTATATGACTTGATACAACAAACTAGAGACATAGCCATTGCCAAGGACAAAGAGTGTAAGAAGCTTTCAATGAAAGTAGCAATACTTGAGAAAGTCCTTAGTGAGCTTAAGACCACTCATGAGAGTCTAGTGGAAGACCATGAGGATCTTGATAAGGCTCATTCCAAGCTTGAAAAAGCTCACTCTTTGCTACTTGAGCAACAAGCAAAGAAGGAGGTTGTTGTATCATGTGATATAGGTGTTACATGTGATATAATTGATGAATCCTTTAATGAACCTATCATCATGTCAAATGATAACCCTTCTTGTAGCTCTTCATCCACCACCACTAACTCTACCTCCACTACTAGTGATGGTTTCATTTGTGATGCCTCACTAATGGTTGAGAATGAGACTCTCAAGAGAGAGGTGGATGAGCTCACTCACGCCCTAGGCAAGGCCTATGGTGGTGAGGGCTGCTTGTTTAAGTGTTTGGGTAGCCAAAGGTTCTCTCTTAACAAAGAGGGATTGGGCTACACCCCCAAGAAAGGTAAGTCGGCCTTTGCAACTCCAAAGCCTAGCTTTGTGAAGGGCAATGGTCGGTTTTGCAATAGATGCAAGCAAGTTGGGCACCTAGAGCAAAATTGCAATAAAAAGAACCAAAGCAAGAACCTTGTTAATGCTATATCTTTTGATTCTTGCTATGTGCTTACCAAGGGTGTGAAGGGTGTGCAAGCTAAGTTTGTTGGTACACCAATTGTGGGCCCAAAGAAGAAGGCTATTTGGGTACCAAAGAGCTTAGTTACTAACCTACAAGGACCCAAGCAAAAATGGGTACCTAAACTTCATTGATTTGCTTGTAGGTCAATTACAAAGCCGGAGGAAGGCATTGGATTGTTGATAGTGGGTGCACTCAACACATGACCGGTACATCAAGAATGTTTGACTCAATCAATGACAATGATAGTGGTGTTGATTCTATCACATTTGGCAATAATAAGAAAGGCAAGGTTATTGGCTTGGGCAAGATTGCAATATCAAATGACATGAGTATCTCCAATGTGTTGCTAGTTGAAAGTTTGGATTTCAATCTTCTATCCGTGGCACAAATATATGATCTAGGCTACAAATGCATCTTTGGGGTTGATGATGTGGAAGTTATTAGTGTGGATGGTTCAAATGTGGCATTCAAGGGCTTTAGATATGAGAATCTCTACCTAGTTGACTTCAATGCTAGAGAAACTTCGTTGACAACTTGCTTAGTCTCAAAATCAAGCATGGGTTGGCTTTGGCATAGAAGGCTTGGTCATGTTGGCATGAAACAATTGAAGAAGCTTACAACTCACAATCTTGTCAATGGTTTGAAAGATATTGAATTTGAGAAGAATAAGCTTTGTAGTGCATGTCAAGCCGGGAAGCAAGTTGGAAGCTCACATCCAAAGAAGAGTACAATGAGCACATGCAAAGCATTTGAGTTGATGCACATGGATCTATTTGGACCAACAACATATACAAGCATAGGCGGCAACAAGTATGGCCTTGTCATAGTGGATGACTTCACAAGATTCACATGGGTATTCTTTCTTAGTGACAAAGTGAAGTGTTTGACACTTTCAAGACATTTCTCACTAGAGTTCACAATGAGTTTGAGATTAGAATCAAGAAAGTGAGAAGTGACAATGGAAGTGAGTTCAAGAATACAAGAATTGAAGAACTTTGTGATCATTATGGTATTGGACATCAATTCTCGGCCAAATACGCTCCACAATCAAATGGCCTAGTTGAAAGGAAGAATAGAACATTGCTTGATATGGCTAGATCAATGCTTCATGAGTACAATGTGAGTCAATCATTTTGGGATGAAGCAATCAATACCGCTTGCTACTACATCAATAGACTATATTGTCATCCATTGCTAGAGAAGACCCCATATGAGCTACTTCATGGAAGAAAGCCCAATATTTCTTATTTTAGGGTTTTTGGTTGCAAATGCTATATCTTGAAGAAAGGCACTAGATTGGGGAAGTTTGACAAGAGATGTGATAAGGGGTTCCTACTTGGTTATTCAACTACAAGCAAAGCTTATAGAGTTTGGAACAACTCAAGTGGCATTCTAGAAGAAGTCCATGATGTGCAATTTGATGAAACCAATGGGTCACAAGATGAAGAAGAAAATCTAGATGATATTGGTGGAACTCTATTAGTGGAAGCAATGAAGAACATGGACATTGGAGACATTAGAGCAAAGCAAGTAATTGATATTCAAGATGATGATAAAGATCAAGTGCTCAATTCACCATTCAAGCTAGTTAGTGACTCTCAAGTGCAAGATCATGGTGCTAGTTCTTCTCATCAAGATACATCAAGTGATCAACCAAGCTCAAGCAATCAAGTGCAAGTACTCCAACCACAACATGTTGCAAGAGATCACCCCATTGATAGTGTTATTGGTGATATTAGAAGTGGTGTGCAAACAAGATCAAGATTGGCTATGTTTTGTGAGCATGCATCATTTGTGTCAACCATAGAACCAAAGAAGATAGAAGAAGCTTTGAGGGATGCCGATTGGATCATGGCTATGCAAGAAGAGCTTAACAATTTCACAAGAAATGATGTTTGGGAGTTGGTAGAAAGGCCAAATGACTACAATGTGATTGGAACCAAGTGGGTGTTCAAAAACAAGCAAGATCAAGATGGCATTGTAGTGAGAAACAAAGCAAGACTAGTTGCTCAAGGTTACACTCAAGTTGAAGGTCTTGACTATGATGAGACATATGCTCCTGTAGCAAGATTGGAGGCAATAAGGATTTTATTGGCTTATGCTTGTGCACACAACATCAAACTATATCAAATGGATGTCAAAAGTGCATTTCTCAATGGGATCATCAATGAGTTAGTCTTCGTTGAGCAACCGCCCGGATTTGAAGATGACAAGAAACCCAACCATGTGTACAAGTTAAAGAAGGCTTTATATGGCTTAAAGCAAGCACCTAGAGCATGGTATGAGAGGCTAAGGGATTTCCTTCTCTCCAAGGGATTCAAGATGGGCAAGGTTGATACAACTCTATTCACCAAGAAGATTATGAATGATCTATTCATAGTGCAAATATATGTTGATGACATCATCTTTGGATCAACCAATCAAGCTTATTGTGAAGAATTTGGTGCTATGATGGCCAAAGAGTTTGAAATGTCTATGATTGGTGAACTTAGCTACTTCCTTGGTCTCCAAGTAAAGCAATTGAAGAATGGGACATTTGTGAGTCAAGGGAAATACATAAGGGATATGTTGAAGAAGTTTGGAATGCAAGATGCAAAGCCAATTTCAACTCCAATGGGTACAAATGGCAATTTGGATAGTGATCTTGATGGCAATATGGTGAATCAAAAGGAATATCGGTCTTTGATTGGAAGTCTACTTTGATTGGAAGTCTACTCTATGTCACCGCATCAAGGCCGGATGTCATGTTTAGTGTTTGCATGTGTGGAGAGAGTTATCTCACGGCCGCAAGAGAATATTGAGGTACTTGAAGCAAACAAGAGATGTTGGACTATGGTACCCCAAGGGGTCAAAGTTTGAATTGATTGGATATTCGGACTCCGACTATGGGGGTTGCAAGATCAATAGAAAGAGCACAAGTGGCACATGTCAATTACTTGAAAGATCACTTGTGTCATGGTCCTCAAAGAAACAAAATAGTGTGGCAATCTCTACCGCCGAAGCCGAATATGTGAGTGCGGGGAGTTGTTGTGCACAATTGCTATGGATGAAATCAACTTTGAAGGATTATGGCCTCAACTTCAAAAATGTGCCATTACTATGTGATAATGAGAGTGCGATCAAGATGATACAAAACCCGGTTCAACATGGAAGAACAAAGCATATTGACATAAGACATCATTTCATTAGAGATCATCAACAAAAGGGAGATATTGCCGTTGAGAGTGTTGGCACCGATGATCAACTTGCCGATATTCTAACTAAGCCACTTGATGAAAAGAGGTTTTGCAAGCTAAGGAATGAATTGAATATTCTTGATTTCTCAAAAATGAGTTGAATGCACCCCACTCACTTATTTACATGCCTCTCCTTCGACATTGCAAGGTAAAGTTGATTGACATGTCATTCATTCTATGCTAAGGACTTGCTAGAGCATGTAGACATGATAAGTGGTATGCATGAGCATTCATGATAAATCAAATGAATTTGATGGATATATGTTACCACTATTGCCTCTATGTTGGTTTTGATCTAGTGGTGGCATATGACATGTTTGTGAGCTTGCACACCTAGTGTTGAATCTAGAAGATTTGCTATAAGTGTTTAATTCAACATAGGCAAGATAACTCTTATTAGGAGGTGTGAAGAAGCTTGTCTTTGGTTCAAATCGAATTGAATATCTTTGGCAAGTGTTCTAGGTTGAACCAAATTTGATAAATTTTAACCTACTCCATCGAACTTTTTTTTTCTTCTCTCCACAATTTGATCCCATTTTTGGGTAAGTTGTTGACAAAGGGAGAGAGAAAAAGATGATTCAACATGATAAAGGGGTAAATAAAATTTTTGATGCACACAAGTAGGGGGAGCAAGCTCATAAAC
Organism: Saccharum spontaneum; assembly: GCA_022457205.1. NCBI lineage: Eukaryota > Viridiplantae > Streptophyta > Magnoliopsida > Poales > Poaceae > Saccharum > Saccharum spontaneum. The sequence goes on from CM039587.1 coordinate 41,994,736, forward strand.
AAAGTTGTTGCATTTGTTTGTGCATTTTATAGAACTTGGATGATGAAATGATCTACTAGCATGCATAGGAATAGTTTTACGTGTAGTATCTAGACATGCCTAAGGTTTTTTTTACAAGTGGTCCAAGAACCTTTACATATAATGTTGATCTCAAGGGGTTCTTGAGTTTTGTTGGATTCTAGTTACTTCGTGATGCTAAGGATGGTGTAAAAGGCAACTCCGATTGGTATCACGCTTCGAAGGTCTATTTCTTACACCTTAGCATCATTTTGGTAGAATTACTCTCCCAACACTTCTATCCATGCATATGTGCAAAGCTTTCAATCCAAACTCTATGCACATATGTAGGGGGAGCTAATGCTACCAAAACCGAGCTTGTGATAATTGTCCAAACTTTACTCATGAGCAAAATGATTGGACAACTATGACAAGTTCAAAACTTTTATTATCAAAATCATCTTTGTGAGGGTTGTCATCAATTACCAAAAAGGGGGAGATTGAAAGTCCCTAGTTTGGTTTTGGCTAATTAATGAAACCTAGGACTAACCTTTGTATCTAAGTGGATGATTTAGATAAAGGTGGTCATTGAATATGAGACATGACATTGACTCATATGACCAAGATGGTGAAGACCAAGATGAAGCTTGGCTCGATGGATCGGTTGTGAAGGTGAAGGGCTAGTCGAAGCTTCGAAGCGAAGGACCATGCGATGGTGAAGCTTGAGCAAGACTTGGCGCTGATGGACCGATGAAACGGTGAAGAGCAAGTGAAGTCAAGGTCGATGGATCGAGACGGTCATGTGATGATATGAAGTGGATCATATCATTTGGAGAAACAAAATGGGCTCAAGGCAAAGGTATAACCATAGGGGCATTTTGTTTTACACTCAAGACACCATAGAGGGTGTGAGTGGTTTAGGATCGATAGCCGAACTATTAAGAGGGGAAGTCTTATCGGTTATTCGACGCATGGGTGCCACTAGGTGAATTCATGAAGTGCATTGCATGTAGGGCCTAGTGAGCTAACTGGAAAACCTTTGAAAATGTTTGAGAAAAAAGCTAACACACAAGCACATGGAGATGTACACTTGTTGGTGTTGGCACATTTGCAAAGGTGGCGTTGGTCGCGCTGTGGTTTGCGGGTAGAGAGGGGTTTGGGTTCCTCTCTCCCTCCCACCGAGCGTGCGAGCGCGGGATTCAGGCGATTTCGGGGAAATGAAATGCCTATTTTCCACTACGCCGGAAGTCGGAAAAGAAACGGAGACGAACGGAGGTCACAGAGGTGACCGGACGCTGCATCGGACGCAGTCACGGTGTGACCGGACGCGTCCTGTCAGTGCAGCGGGGCAGACAGACGCGCGGGCTAGGGTTTGCAACCGGAGCGTCCGGTCACTCGCGGGACCGGCGCGTCCGGTCAGGCGCCCTGAGGGAACAGCAGTTCGCAAGGTCGATCGGACGCGGTGAGCGTCCGGTCACACACGATCGGACGCGTCCGGTCGTCAAGGGAGCTTACTGGACTCCGACCGGACGCTGGCACTGTCGCGTCCGGTCATTCTCTGGAGCGCGTCCGGTCATTGCTTCGCAGGCGCGCTGTACAGTGCGACCGGCGCGTCCGGTCGGTTGAGGGGCGCGTCCGGTCATCGCGTTTGACCGTTAGCGTGCAGTGACCGTTGGAGGATCTAATGGTCGCGTTTGAATTCGGTGGATACGTGGATGGCGCAGGGCGACCGGACGCGGTTGAGCGCGTCCGGTCGGTTTCGACCGGCGCGTCCGGTCGTCCTGAAAAAAAAACGGTCAGTGGAGTTGCAACGGCTCTATTTGTTTGGGATGCTTATAAATACTTGTTGGCCGGCCCTTGGGGAGGTTTCTTGGCATTTCTAACACTCTTGTGCATCCTTTGAGCTAGAGCTACTCCTCCCACTCATCTCTCTTGCTTGATTGCAAATCAAAAGTGAGATTGAGTGATCCCAAAGTGCATTGCATAGCTTGAGGGCATCTAGTGGCACTTGTGGGTGGTTTAGCCGGTGGATTTCTTGTTACTCTTGGAGAGTACCGCTCCTAGTCGGCTTGGAGATTGTTGGAGGCGTTGGCAAGAGAAGGTGATTATTATTGGCCACCTCCGGTTGTTTGTGAGAGGTTCTTGTGCTTTCCTCGGCGGGACGCCAAAAGCAACTCTAGTGGAATCCGCGTGTCATTGAGTTACCTCACTTGAGAGTGGTGTCTTGCGGTACCTTGCGGGGCGTGCCTTGAGGGGCAAGTGACTTGAGGGTCACACCGAGGAACCATCTAAGTGTTGGTCGACACAACCAGTGACGTAGCTTGTCGGTGCACAAGTGAACACCGGGTGAACAAAAATATTGTGTCTCTTGTCTCCCGGTGATTGGTCTTCATATTGTGTTGTTGTCAATATTGATTGATTGTATATCATCTTGGTGATTGGCAACATCTTCACTCCACCGTCGGTATAAGAATCATAATCCTCTCTTGCACTTACTTTTACTAGATTATCTTGTGTAGCTCTAGTGGTAGCTTTGCTAGTAGTTTTGTTTAGCTTGTTCTCTAGTGTAAGATTAGTGACATAGCTCTTGTGTGAACTAGAGATCATAATCTACTAGACTTGTGGATAGGAGACTTGCATCACAACCTTTGGCTAAGCAAAACTCGCTTTACGCCGTTTGTTGTTCTAACAAGTTTGCTTAGTGGTATTTGTAGAATTTTTTATAGGCTATTCACCCCCCCTCTAGCCATCTAGGACCTTACAGTGGGTCAGCCCGACGTTGAGATTGGCGACGAGACGCCCATGCCGCGCGAGGCTGCTCGGCGCCTCGCACGATTTTCTTGACGAGGTGCGGGTCGAGCAGGAGCCGCCCCTGATTGCCTCTCCACCGCGACAGAGGGCGAGAGTCAGGAGGCCCCTGCCTGTCAGGCGCAGGAGCACACGGATTGCCGTCCAATCGTTGGCACACGTACCGGCCTCCCGGCGGGGCGAGGTACTCCTTAAGCAGCAGTTGGTGATTGCGCCGTCGGCCGTTACGGTTTCACCTACGCCCATGGGGATTCTTGATGCCTTGCGTTCTGGGACCTTGTCGTCAAGCCAGGTGGAGGCCCTTGACGCGCTGTTTCTAGCGTTCAACGGGCGCGCGTGCAAGCTCTTCGTGGAAGACCCATAGGGCGCGGCGGTGTTCGTACGTTGGTTGTTCCATTTATGTAATATCGAGCCTGAGAGCAGTCTGCTAGGATGATTCGGATGTTAGACCACCTAGCGCGCTAGATGCGCGTTGTTTGTTCTAGAAAGTGTGGGTGGTGTCCGTGTTGTATTTTACAACTCTTCTTCTTAATAGAATGATATGCAGCTCTCTTGCGTATTCAAGGAAAAAAAAATATGCACTCAAATTCAGTCAAGATGGTATTTGAACCTCTAACAGACTAGTTGAGCTAGGCTCACTTTCTATCCCGGAATCTCGTATTCGAGTTTCTCCGACTTCAATATATTTTGGTCAATGTACAGAATTCGATAAAAATTTAATTCGTCGAATTAAATAAAAAAATCATAAACCTATTCTAGGTCGAATATGACTTGGCCCTCACAAGACAGATGCATTTGAAGATTGTGTGCGAGTTCGGTTCCGGGAAAAACTTTTGGACTTCCGGTCTGGTCTGCACGGGCGCGCTCGGAATCTGGTCCCAGGCGTGGTAATGTGGTTCACGACCAAGGCCGGTGGCGAACACCAACCAAACCAGGGCCCATGCAAAAAATAAGTTCATTGGTCCAGCCCAACTTAGGTTCGTGGGCCCACCTGCGTGAAGGGCTAACATGTTCAGGTCCAGTCTGACTTCGGAAGTTCGGAAAATTTGAAACTACGAGCGAGGTCGGCAGGCTACTGAGATTTGGCTTGTCCAGTTCCAGTTACTGACTAAACCAAAGCCTATCTGGAATTTGTTTAGATCAAGTATCATGTCAGTTATAAGTTATGACGTTATAGATTGGGTCACGAGATAGTGGGCCAAGTGTGGACATAAGTACATTTCAAATTTGCACAGATGTTTAAAACCTGAAGAATTTTGTGAGCCCAAAGGTCATGGAGTGAGCTAGTAGTAGAAGGGAATTATGTCAGCTGCCAGGCCATACCTTGAGGCAATGCAAAACTTTGGGTCACCGGCCCCAAAACGGAAGGACGCGACAAGCTTTTCCGGCCTGGCAACTTGTGTGGCAAGAGGCGGGAGCAGTACCGGCTCTATCAACAACCAGCTGGATCATATACCACCCAGGCCGGGAAAATAATCTGCAGTAGCGAGACGCCTAGCAAGCTAGGACGGCGCAATCGGGGACCGGGCTCATCCATCACACAACGACGGCGACGTCGGGTATCAGGGCTACCGGGTATGAGCTGGCTGTAGACGTACGTGTAGCAGAGTACATACATACATACATACGACCGCCTCGGGCAGGCAAGGCACCACATGTACAGGCACACGTCGACCCCACAGGCCCCAGTACTGTAGCCACATGCGTCGCTTTTGTTGCCAGCCGGCCGCTGTGGGCTTTTTCCGCGGTGGGCGACACGAGAGAACAGCTGCGACGGCGGTCCTGGCCCCAATAATGCCCGGCCTGCCGAGGCGTAACATGCGCTGCCTTGCCCCCTGCCGAGACCAAGCTGCAAGCTGTGGAGCCGTTTGGCTGTGCCGATAAACCGGCTGAAAAATACTGTTGACTGATTTATTATGAGAGAAAAATATTGTTTTGACTGAAAAAACAAGCTGAAAATGAATAGGCCTGCGTCGTCCCGCGCTCGGAGGCAGCCAACGACAACGACGATGCAGTTGGCTACGTACAGGTACAGCGTGGATGGATGGGGGATCCGGGGTCCGGGGGGGCATGGAGCATCCGCCGCCGCAGAGCTGTTGTGTTGTGGTTGTGCTGTGCCCTCGGTCCACCGGCATAACTGCACCAGGACATGCGTAGCGTAGTGGCAAACGATCGAGCGAGGTCCGGCCGAGTGTCCGTGGCGCCCCCCGATTTTGGGGATTCTGTACCCTTGCTGGCTTGCTTATCTGGTTGATCCAGGGTTCAGATCGTCAGTGGTAGTCGACTGGACGGCGTAAAGGAATACAGTACAGTACTCTGCTAACCATTCGACCGGCGCACGAATTTTCTGATGGCCGGCCTGATGATTGGTGATAGATGCCGGGCGCCCTGCGTGTGTGATGTGTGTCACCAACACAACACACTGCATGCTGCTCGGACAGATCACTAAAGCAGCGTACGTCGATTTTTGGTTGGATCGTACTAGGATTGGTAGATGGACGATCAGCTGCTACTACTACTACTAATAGCATAGCAGTAGTAGAATAGTACTGGTTGTTGTTGCATGTACTACTACTGTGGTGGGACTACTCTACTCTGATCCGATCCGTCCACTAGATCGGCGCCTCGTCTCCTACTACTCACCAAGGATGTGTTTGATATAAGGGTCGAGGAGGTGTCACGGGGTCGCATAGGGTGTTCAGATACTAATAAAAAAATAAATTACAGAATTCATCAGTAATTAATGAGATAAATTTATTAAGCCTAATTAATCTATCATCAGCACATGTTTACTGTAGCATCACATTATCAAATTATGAACTAATTAGACTTTAAAAATTCATCTCAAAACAATCACAATCTATGTATTTAACTTCATAATTAGTCTATATTTAATACTCAATGCATGTGTCAAACATCCGAGAAGACAACAGTTTAGGAGACGAATCCAAACGCCTGCCAAAGCGTGTCGTCGATTGTCCTAAGCGATGCGAGCTGAGCTACTATTCGGCGGCCTCCACTTCCCGGACACACGAACAGACGTCGCCGTCGCGACTCGTGTCAGCAGCTACCAGCCCGTGCCTGCCGAGCTCGGGAAAACGACACGCGCCAGCCGCCCAGCCAGGCGAGCGCCAACCCAAAGCGGCGAGCGAGCAGCGTGTCGTCGCGATCCAATCATCCGTGGAGACGGCCGGGGTGGCAACTGGCAATAGCGACTAGCGAACGCGCACGGGCGTCGTGATGATCAGAATTCCGCGCCGGCGGCCGGCCGGGGCCGAAGGCGCCAGGCACGCGTTGGTGTCCGGGAAGGATCGAACGAACCAATGCAATGACTCTCGGCTTGGGTCCTCATCGGCGGCGGAGAGCATGCTGCTGGTACACCATATATATACGCAGCAAGCCAGCCTGATGCCCTGTTCGTTTCGCTGGTTTACTGTGGCTGAAGGTACTGTTCGTTGGTTTGTTATGAGAGAAAAACATTGCTGGATGGTTGCTGTTGCTGATTCTGCTGATTCAGCGAAACGAACAGGGTGTGAATCGACTCGGGAGTGTTGCCCGTTCCACTCGTTGTCTGTCACCGGATTCTCGACGAATATGCAGTCGTCGGACATCAAGAATGTCCGGGCTCGCCTCTCCGGTCTCCGCTGCGTTCCCCTCGGATGGCGATGCGGCTGCCCACTCGGACTCGCACTCGCACTCGCGATGAGGGTGAGACGCGGGTGGTGCCCGCCTGTGACATGCGAGCCTGCCCCTGTTCCCTCCCTGCGTGCCTTTCCAGTTCGCGTCACATTATCTGCATCAGCATCGTGGTCCGCCGGGAGCATGATCCGGTGCATGCCAGCCTGGGTATGTAAGCTGATGTACGGGATCCATGAGCCAAACCTGATTTTGTTCCAACTCTAAGAATATATATTTTTATTTTGTCTGTTGACAACCTTACTTTTGAGAGACTTAAATTTCACTTTAAACTCCATTAGTAATCTTCGAATCCAAACCCTATTTCTTCTAATGACACGTGGGACTAATGTGATGAAGGATTCATGAATTTTTTTTTGATAAAGGAAGGATTTTATTAATTCACCGTCATTACATCGAGAAGATACAATAAGAGTGAATTCGAAAAATCCGGCTGCCGCGCTCCAGGATCTAGGACCAGAGCTCGCCGCCATCGCGCCATGGCGGATCCAGCTCCCAGCGCGGCCCCGCATCTTCTGAACGGCCGCCCATGCCTCCCATCTGAGCGGCGGGGTGCTCGAAGTAAAAAGTCAGGTTCCTAGCCAAGACCGCACCCAGCCCCGCCGGCCACTGCCGAACAGGCTGCTCCGGCCATGGCATCCACCTCCCCAGCACCCTGCTAGTGCCCTGCGGAGTTCTGCGCTAGCACTAGAGCTTGCACGCAAGCTGTTCGAAGCTTTGCTGAATCCCAAAACCATCCGAAGCTGCTGAATCCAAGAACCATCCAAAGCAGGAGATGACGAGAGCAGGGAGAGAAGGGAGAGGGCGACCGCCCCTTGCGGTGACGCCTGGGTGTCCGCCGCCCTGCCGGCTCCGTTGACCCGGAACCCGCTTCCTTCTGACTTCGCCGGCAGTTCGTGTGCGGCTGCTGCTACCGGCTTTGCGCGTTTTCATCCCTGAGTAAGTCCTTGGCTCCCTCGCTCTGCTCCTTCCTCCATGTATTCGTCGTCGCTGTTGCCTGGTGTGTCTTTTGCTCCGGGCCTTGCTGTTCAGCGCAAGGTGTGGCACTCCCTTGGCCTCCTGATCTCTCGGCCACAGCCTGTGTCAGCTTCCTTGGCCCTTGTCGCCTCTTTTAGTAGATGCAAGTTTCGCCTTTCAAAGGACATTGTGAGTCTTATCCTCCTGGCTTCGATTGGAGGATCGGCTGCTCACTTTTGTGTTCTTCAGCTTGGGGATAAGGTTTTCAAATTCTTCGTCTCTTAGCCTATTGGTCTCTTTGTTCAAAAGCTCCATTCCTTCGAATGCGGTCATTTCAAAGTTTTCTTTCACCTTTGGAGCAATGGTGGCCCAAATTGGCACCATGAACTTCGGTCCTTCAATCTTGAAAAGGAAGCCTTGTGGCTCCCGGCTCGTTCTAAAAGCTCTACCTCCCATGCCTTAAAGAAATCATTTGTTGATGCTGTGCGTTCTGCCCCTCTCTCAGGTGCAAATTTTATTTCGTTGGGTTCTCGAGCCACCCGTGTCAGTGTTTTTTATCGTATCTTGTTTCCTGGCTCTTCGTGCTTGGATTGCCTAAATCCTAGCTCCTCCGGCCATGGTGCTCGGTCGCAGTTTGATCATGGCCGTGCCTCTGTTTCAAAGGATGGCTGCTCTAGATGTCTGTCCCCGGCGCATTCAAGGTGTTTCTGCACGGGACCTATCAGGTGTCACGCGTGCTTGGGCACGGGGCACATTGTCGCAGCTTGTAGAGCGCACGTTGTCCCAGTGTGCAGCAGACTGGGGACAAGCTTAATCCCAAGGTTTCGACCTCAATTAATTCAAACGGCGCAATCTTGCAAATGCCGGCGGCTGCCCCCTCAGGCCCACCTGTCTTCAACTCCTTTATAGAGATGGCGCAGGCCATTGCAGGCGAAAGAAAATTGGGTCATGGAGGAAATTGAGCCCATCATTACTATCCCATGGAAGTTGTTAGTGGTGTCTCCCCAACAGCCACAAGTCGGCCCTTCTTTTTTGGAGCCTTCGTCCTAGACTCTGGGACCTGCTACAACCCTCCGTACTCCATTGCCAATGCCTGAACTCCAGCAACCAGAAAATCCCAGTGCAACCCACCGCCGATCAGCTCCTCCACCTGCTTCATCGCTGTAAATGGCTTATCAGAGAGCCAACCCAAGCCCTTTTGTGCCGCGAATATGCATTGTGTGCATGTGGAGAATCATGTTCCTACAGTGTGAGTAGTGGCGGGACATCGGTCGCCCCCTCATAATGAAAACTTGGCCATAGTCACCATGACTCCGCTGCTGGGTAATGTCCTTGACTTCCCTGCTGTCCGTCAGATTCTGCTTGAGTTTCTGGTTGATCAGAGAAGGATTGCTATCAGTGATATCCAACCCACCCACTTGGGTCAAGTGTTTGTGAGGTTTGTGTACCCTCTCGTTAGAGATAGTTTGATAGCAGAAGGGCTGATTGCTTTTGATGATGTGCACCTAACTTTTAACAAGCACAATGAGGGCAAAAATTGGCGTAGGGTTTATTTCAACGCCGAGTGTTGGATCATGCTTATGGGTTGTCCACAAGATTACTGGTCTTTTGATTACCTGCAAGTTGCAATCAGTCCTTTTGGCAAGCTCCTTTCCAAGGTTGACGACAAGAGCCACCTGACCAGAGTGTTGATTAGAGCAAGGGTGATTGACTTACTGTCAGTAACACATTTCATAGTCTACTTTGATGCTCCTAGGTTTGAAGGCGATTCTTGGACCATACAATATGAGATTCTGCAACATCAACATCTTGGGGGTGGAACACTAGATGAAGAATTAGTACCAAAAATCAATAAAATTGAAAATGCAGGGTTTCAAATTTTTGGTCCGGGCCAACCTATCAATGGACTAGCTTTTGATCTTAATCAGGTGGAGCAACCGGAGCATCGAGGGGATGATTGGCCTGAACCACAAGGACAACATCAGGCCTAGCAAAACTTGCAGGCCAAGAACATTCCCCAACCACAGCAGCCGGCTCCTATGCAGTTGGACCTGAATCAACCTAATGACCAAGTGGATCCGCAGGAAGACATTGTTAACCCCCCTATGCCAGCTCAAAATAGGGATCTCACAAAGCTCAGTGACATAGTGCAGTAGGGTGAAGAGGAAGTGCATCTGCCATTGCTTCCCCCAAAATCAGGCAGAGATTGATATGATGCAGCAGATGATGAATTACATGAGCAACAACAACCACCCCAGGGTCATGATCAGTTTCGTTAAATCGACTTGGAACTCCTAGAGCCTTTATTGGTTGAAGAGATCCCTCTGGATCACTTGGTGGTTCCAACATAGCAGGAAGATGATGACCAAAACCCCATCCAATATTTAACTTTCAACCTCAAGATAAACTAATGGAGGATCAACAACTTGATGTGAATCTCAATATTGGTCTTGCTCTCCTCAAGGGGCAACCAAGTGATCCAGGGGATGAAAATTTTATGAGGGCAAAAATAGAAGAGGCAACAAGACTCTGGGCTCACCTTCTTGCACCGGGTATTAACACTAGCCCAATTGTTAAAATTCTAGTAAATTGGTCAAATTCTCTTACAAGTATTCATCCTGTCACCAGTGACTTTTGAGTGGGCAAAGAGTTTGTGGAATCCAATGAAATAAACTTGTTGAACATAGGAGAATAGCACATTCCTTTCTCCATCCCAAGAAGTGTTCAGAAGGTTCTCTCACCTGCCTGTTAGGCTTGCCTCAGCTAGCAAAGAGGCCTTCCCTAACTCTTCTTGATTTGGAAGACTTGGAGGAAGAAGCTATGGAAAGGGTAGAAACAAAGACCCCAAACAAGAGACAGGCAAAGAGAGTGGCTCCAGTAGTGGAGTCTGAAGTCAGAAGGAGCCCGAGACTGAAAGAAGTTTGTAACAACTTCAAATCCAATGCCTGTCTTAACAGAAAATGTCTTTCTTGTAATCCCGATCCACCAATACTCTTAGTTAAAGTAATCAAGAAAATTGGTGTTGATTTCATTAAGGTGGACAAGGAACTCTTATCTGAGGAAGCTCTGTTAACCAAAAGGAAGAAACAGAAGCCGGTGACTAAGGAAAAGATGAACGAAGTGGAAGAACCGGAGAATGGCACCTAGGGAGTGGGAGATGAAGCAGACAAGCAAGAGATGGTAATGACAAACCTACAGATGCTGAAGCTGAAGGGGATGCTTGAAGTTGGTCTAGTTGTCAGGAGAATGACAACCTTTCTTTTTGTAGCACTATTCACTTTCAGTCTCTCTTTGTTGTCAGTTAGCATGTTCAGAATGTTCATACCCAATTTTTGGATGGCTGCTAAGCAGCAAATTCTAGGAACACTCAGCTTAATTTATCATAAATCATTTAGATTTTAGATCTTGGAAAACTCTGTGTTGGAATGTCCATGGTCTAAATGCTGAGAGAAAATGGGACACAATAAGGACAAGGTTACCCAAGCAGAATGTGATATAATCTACCTTCAAGAAACTAAAAAAGAAAATTTTGATCCTCTTTTCATCAGGAAAATATGCCCAGCAGGAATTGATTCATTTGATTTTTTACCATCCCTTGTGCTTCAGGAGGTCTACTTGTAGCCTGGAAGAGTAGCCTGTTCTCAGCTACAACAATTTTCAGTAATGAGTTCAGCTTGCCTCTAGAATTTACCTCAAAACATAATGATGAAAGTTGGGTTCTCACTAATGTATGTGGCCCTTGCACTCTGGAGGCCAAAAGAAGCTTCATCAATTGGCTAAAGAACATAGATATGCCAGATCACACTAATTGGATGGTACTGGGTGATTTCAATTTGATCAGAGCACAAGAGAATAGAAATAAATCTGGGGGAAATATAGAAGAGATGTTCATTTTCAATGAGGCTATCAGTACCTTAGGGCTGAATGAAATCCCTTTACAGAACATGAAATACACCTGGTCAAACATGCAGGATCACCCACTTCTAGAAAAATTGGACTGGGTATTTACTTCCAATTCCTAGACTCTTTGTTACCCAAACACTCTAGTTAAAGGACTCTCAAGGGAACCCTCAGATCACTGCCCTTGTTTGATTAGTATCTCAACTTTCATTCCTAGAGAGAAAATTTTCAGGTTTGATAATTACTGGATGAACATTGAAGGCTTTCAACAAATAGTTCAAATCAATTGTGTGAGTCCTACTTAGTAAACTGACAGTGCAAAAACCATTTCTACAAAATTCAAGAATTTAAGGAAAGCACTAAAAGCCCGACATCTTAGAATTTCTAATATCAAGATCAACATTGCAAATATTAAGCTTATTATCCAACTATTGGAGATCATTGGGGAATATAGAGATTTAAGCTTGCCTGAATGGAATTTTAGAGATATTTTAAAAGAAAAACTATATTTGCTTTTCAAAATCCAGAAAGTTTATTGGAAACAAAGGAGAACATAAAGTGGGTTAAGTTTGGGGATGCAAGCACAATGTTCTTCCATGCTAATGTAACCATTAAACATAGGAGAAATTTGATCAGTCATTTACAAGATGAAAATGGCACACCATGCACTAGCTATAGTGACAAGGAAAGATTACTTTGGGAAGCTTTTAAGGAAAGGCTAGGAGTTTCAAAGTTCTCTGGTTTCTACTTTGACATGAACATGTTCATCCAAAGAGCTGATGACCTAGAGAATCTGGAACAAAACTTCACTGAAGCAGATATTGACAACATCATCAAAGCCCTGCCCAATGACAAATCTCCTAGACCAGATGGCTTTAATAATGAATTTCTTAAAAATGTTGGTCAATAATAAAGTATGATTTCTACAAACTCTTCCATGACTTCCAGTGCAATACAGTATGTCTCAGAAGTATTAACAGTTCCTTCATATCTTTAATTCCCAAGATTATTGGGCCCATCTCTTTGCTAAATTCTTTAGTCAAGCTTTAACAAAGCTATTAGCAAATAGAGTCTAGAATTGCATCACTAAGCTAGTCCATCAAAATCAATATGGCTTTATCAAGCAAAGGTCCATCGAAGACTGTCTAGCTTGGTCTTTTGAGTATTTGCACCTGTGTCATCACTCTAAGAAGGAAATTGTGATTTTAAAGCTGGACTTCAAAAAGGCTTTTGATAAAATTGAACATCAGGCTATCATCAATATTCTTAGAGCTCAAGGTTTTGGTGACAAATGGATTTCTTGGATGGAACAGATCCTTCACTTAGGCACCTCTGCTATTTTATTAAATGGAGTTCCAAGCAAGACCATTCACTACAGAAGAGGGGGTAAGACAAGGGGATCCCATATCCCCTCCGATATTTGTTCTAGCTGCTAACTTATTGCAATCCATGGTCAACAAAGCTGAAGATGTGGGGCTCTTGAATCTGTCAATTCCCTTAAACTGCAACAAGGACTTTCCCATTCTTCAGTATGCTAATGACACCCTCATTATTCTTGAAGACGAGGCAAGACAAATTTTCTTTCTAAGAAGCCTCCTCAACTCCTTCTCCAACTCAACCAGCCTGAAGGTTAATTTTAGCAAGTCCATGATGGTTCCAATCAACTTGTCGGACCAGAAATTGGAACATTTGGCCAAAACTTTTGGTTGCCAAAAGGGTTCCCTTGCTTTCACCTACTTAGGGCTCCCCTTGGGCATCACAAAACCAAAAATTGAGGATTTCCTTCCCATGGTGAACAGATGTGAACAAAGGCTTGCTAGTGTTTCAACATTTCTTTCTCAGGCTGGCAGAATTGAACTCACTAACTCAGTTTTATCTTTGATGCCTACTTTCTTCATGTGCACACTTGTCTTGCCCCCTTCAGTGATTAAACAAATCGATAAGTACAGAAAGCACTGTTTATGGAGAGCAGCTGAAGCCAATAATATAAAACCCCCCAAATCTGCTTGGGAGCTGGTTTGTGTCCCTAAAGATGAAGGTGGTTTAGGGGTTCTAGACATGAAGAAATAGAATGAGGCTTTAATGTTGAAAAACTTACATAAATTCTTCAACGATCTAGACATCCCCTGGGTTAAACTAATCTAGGAGAAGGTCTATGCAAATGGCAAGCTGCCAAGCAACCGAATGAGAGGTGGTTTCTGGTAATCTAATTTGAGGATTCTATAGAGTTACAAGTCTAATGCAAAAGTCATAGTTAAAAATGGCTCTACCTGTCTACTCTGGGAGGACAGTTGGTCAGATGAGATAGTCAAGCTCAAGTCTCCCGAACTGTACTCCTTTGCCAAAAATAAACAGATTTCTATCAGTTTGGCAGCTTCGCAAGAAGACTTAACACAACTGTTCCACTTGCCCCTTTCAAAACTAGCCTACAATCAATTGATGACTCTAGACAATGAAATTCATAATCTTGACCGCACAGACAGTAAAGATATTTGGGGATGCTCTTGGGGATCAGATATTTTCTCAACAACAAAGGCTTATAAAAGAACTGATTGGTCACAGGCAGGTCCATGCAGCTTTCAAATGGTTATGGAACTCCCCCTGCTATCCAAAGCACAAAGTCTTTTTATGGCTTTTGCTAAAGGACAGACAGAGTACAAGAAACATTCTCAAAAGAAAGAATATGCAACTTTAATCTTTTAACTGTGAACTATGTCATTCAGCAACTGAAGAGATCCTCAGTCATTTATTCTTACATTGTCCCTTTGCTAAGGACTGCTGGAACTTACTAAACCTAAACTTTTCATCAAGCGCAACTTTCCCTGAGGTCATCCCTCTTTTTAGAGATCAACTGAACTCATGATTTTTCATGGTAGCAATCATCATACTTTGCTGGATGATTTGGGGAGCAAGGAATGGTTTGATCTCAATGGCATTGCACCCAATTTGCAGGATTGCAAATGCAACTTCAAAAGGAGCCCGTTTTACTTGCTCACCGTGTTAAAGAAAAGGACAGGATTGTTTATTCCTCATGGATCTAAAATTGGTTGTAATTTTCTCTCTAGCTTTATCTTTTTTGTTTCCTTTTTTGTTTCTTGAACTCGTCTGTTCCCTTGTAAGCTTCCTTTTATTTTTGATTTAATAGATTTACTATAGGGGCCCACCCCTCCAGAGTTCTAAAAAAAGAGTGAATTCACTTTCGGCTTCTGCCTATGTGCAAAGCCAAAATGAAGAAAGCCGACACTCTAATTGCCATCAACTCTAAGACTAGATCATCACCCATGTGCCCGGGAGAAAAACACCGTAGCCACTTGCATCATTGTTGCGATGCCTTCAACACCAAAGCCCATGCGAAGGGCTTTTGGAGGATAATCCTTGTGCGTAGCCAATGCATTACCCAAAAATACCTACAAGGCAGAGTAAACAAGTTTTTTTCAAAAACTAAATCATTTCTGCATAACCAAATCAACTAGCAAATAGTTGCTGCACCCAACATTATAGGTTTGAGTTCCTTCTGAAAACCTCGAAGCCAACTCTCAAAGAGATGAGGAATACTATGAGGCTGGGAGAGATTCAACGCAACTTGTGTGCAACTGTTAGTATAAATTAAATGCACACAAGAAAATAAGGTATCCGCAAGCGCACAGATAAAACTACCGTTGTAGCACTTCACCAAGATTATCCCAGTTTTAATATCGAACCCAAAGGAACAGTAGGTGAGGATAACTAAGTCTATAAACTTAACCCAACTTTATAAAGGAGACTACTAAGGACTGTCTAGTTTCAATCTCGATAAACTTTACCTTCTATCGTTCTATCGTTGGCGATGTCTCATAAAAATAAAATCAGAGTTTCTTCCCTACAAGCACCATTTGGCCTACCAAGTCCTATTAACAGGAGGTGGACTACGTAGGACTCAACGAAGCTATAAAAGTCACCTTCGCGATCTACCACCGATCCAAAAAATAGGGGGCATTCACAAGTAACCCTAGTCTAAGCACCACGCTGACACTACGAATACTACTTCGATCAAGGAGCTACCAAGATCAAAGCACTTAAAAGAGAGTTGCAAACTTAAAGAACAATATAAACAAATTGCTTACTTGAATCAGAAGTTGATTACCAAAGAATTTCAGAAGCAAGCTCCAGAAGAACTTGATCCCGTAGAGTACAAGCCATAGAGAAGCAACGACAGGCCGAAACTCCTCCAAAACTCTCCTCTCTCACTTTATATCTCTATCTCTAATACAAGACTAAATCCTCTGGAGGACTAATCTTCTCTTGATTGCTGGCCTAGATCTTGGTGGGGATAGGAATTAGGGTTTCTGGCTCTTCAGCTCTCAGGATTAGACTTGGCTTCGGGGAGGGGGTGCAGCCCTGTATTTATATTAGGAATTAGGGTTTCTGGCTCTTCAGCTCTCAGGATTAGACTTGGCTTCGGGGAGGGGGTGCAGCCCTGTATTTATAGCCCTGGGGGTTGAATACGAGCCCTTGGATCAAACCAACTTGAGGTACGGTGGAGATACATCCTAGGACGCGGTGGAGGAAAACTCTGAAAGCTCGTGGGCGTTTCCCACAGTGGCAGGCCGGACGGCCTAGGGGTGGGGCCGACCAGCCCCACCTGGCAGGGTCTCGTGCCCTGCCTCGGCATGGTGTCCTCTAGAACTTTCCTGCGTAGTAGCCACAAAATTATCTCGTGATCTCTTTTGATATTTAGGTCCTCCTTGGCGGTTTTCTGTGTAAATCCTGCTAAAAACATAAATTCACCAAAGCTCATGAAAATTGTTAGTTTAAACCTCCTATTCTATGATATTCATCCATTTTGATCATTTATGCAAGAAAGGTTGACGGTTCATGATATACTGTAACTACCGTCAACAACAACCCCAAATTACCCGTGTAAATCGGCATGAACAAAGTGTTAAAATCAATGCTTACTTCATGGATTCGAAAGAATAGAAGAGCAATAGCACGACAATGACAAAAGCGGTTCAATCCGATTCAGGTGACAATTTTGGTGCTTATACTCAAATAGAATCCCTATTGATTTGTTAGTTGATAAGGTAAATATCTAGCCCGCTCAATGATAGGCGTAACGAGGAAAAAGGCCTAAAAACTTCTTTTTGTTCATTAAACTTTAAGATTAATTAGGCTATTTAACTCATCTAGCTATTAATGATCCTTTCAAGCAGCTTGACTGCTGGCTAAATGCTTGTCGGATAAAGGACATAACAAAGAGTATAAGAGTCATTTCCGAAACCATTAGCTACGTTAGGGCATCTAATGGACTAACGATGAGATGAGGTGTTGACTAAAGTGAATTGCAAAAGAGTTACTTTCCCAAACCATTAGTTTTTTAGCTGGGTGGTTAATAGACTTATGATGAGCTAGTACTAAGGGTCTATTTGGCATGACTCTAGCTATGGCTCCGGCAGCAGGTTCGACAGAGGAGCTGGAGGAACCACATCGAACACCACAGAAAGAGGATAAAAGGGCATAGAGCCATTTTTGGTGTATGGAGGAGCTACAATTTGTGGCACCCCCTCTGGCTCTGGCTCCTCCGGAGGACCACTTAGAGTGCCAAACATGCACTAATAAAGAGCTGAGTTGTCTATTATCCCGTTGTTTTGGACTCTCCACTGAATTTTAGTAGTTAACTACTCCTTTCATGTTTTTTTATTAGGCTTGCATGGATTTAACTTAGATACGACGTCATCATTGTGGATTAGTTAGGGAAGTCCTATGCTACAAACTACATAATGTCTATTTAATTTATGTAGACATAACACATAGAAACTATGTCTCCAATGTATAATTTCTATAGAATGATCTTTTATTCAATCACATGTCTTCTCTCCCACATCTACCTATCACTTCTTTTTATGTATTGGTTCTCGTGTAGATATGATTTCTTAAAGAAACTATTTCCTACTCTCTTTCTTTAATTATAGTGCCACATCACTTTTTCTATTTAGTTGGCACTCTAATTAATAAGCATAGCTATGTGGTTTGTGTATTGATAGTGCCAGTTATCCACGGAATGTTATGCGTCGTTTGGCCGTTCCACACGCCTGTTGGCAGTGGCCTAGGCTCACCATTCAGCAACGAGCTTTTAATGGTCTACTCCTTCCATCCCATAGAGAATATCATTCTCATTTTTTGAGAAACAAATATTTTTAACTTTGGCCAACTATAGATAAAAATTTTAATATTTATAACGTATAATTAGTATCATTAGATAAATTATAAAAATATTTTTATAATATATTTATTTAGTAATATAAATGTTTCTAATATTTTCTAAAAAAACTAGTCAAACTTGAAAAATTTGATCAGTACACATCTCATAGCGTCATTCTTTTTGGGTGGAGAGAGTATCTTTGTAACGAGGCAACGCTCTATTTTAAGGCTAGTATTAATGGAGATTTTATAAGAGTTAAATGAGCATCAAATAAGCTGATGTGACATATGGCCCCGTTCGACTGTGCTGATAAGCCGGTTGAAAAACACTGTTGGGTGATTTGTTGTGAGAGAAAAATACTGTTTCGGCTGAAAAAATAAGCTGAAAAAGACGAATTATAAGCCGGATGAACAGGGTCATAGCATTAAAAAGAGATAACAGAAAAGTTTCGTGGCATGAAATAAGTTTCACGAGGATAAAACAACTTGTCTATACTATTCCAATAAATGACATGAAACCTCTACTAACACCAGCTTAAAGCATAAATAAAAAAATGCTGATACATCTCACAAAAAAAACATGGAGAAAGTACTAGGGAATGATCCAAACATAAAACGTAGCATGACTGCTCCATATACGACCCTTTAAAACTTGCTGAGAAAATCGTTTCGGCGTCGTGGTTTGACGGGTCAAAGAGTGGCCTAATCTGTCAGGTGACTGATGGCTTGCGGACCCAATGCGCAGATTCCTAAACATCTATCCAGTCACCCACGTCGAGGCATCAAATCGCCGACCGCAGAGGATCCGCGGAAGCCCGGGGGAATTTGGGCTGCGTTTAGTTGGCAAAATTTTTGGTAAAATGGAACTATAGCAGTTTCGTTGTTATTTGGCAATTAGTGTCCAATCATAGTCTAATTAGGTTTAAAAGATTTGTCTCATCCATTTCGTCTAAACTGTGTAATTAGTTTTATTTTTTATCTATATTTAATACTTCATATATGCGTTCAAAGATTCGATGTGACGGAAAATCTGAAAAATTTGGTAAAATTTTTGGCATCTAAACGGTACCTGATGAGCAGCGACAGCTGTGACCCGGCATGCCACCAAGAACCATCAGACCTGACCAATTTTTTTTTAAAAAAAATGCGGAAGACAACAACGAAACCAGCCGCAGCGCAGAATTGCAGTCTGACCTGAGATGAGGCGATGCGGGTTGGCCGAGGTCGAGGTCGGGGAATGGTGGCGGGCCGCGCGGGGGCCGGCGGCATGGCAAAAGCTGCTATTTGCTACGTAATCCAAACGCCTCGGTGGTGTCATGCTGATGCGCCTTCAGTTACTATTCTACTCTACTCTGTCAGCAGACTAGCACGTTCCACGTTGTTCTCCCTTTCACACACACGACAGACAACACGCCCGCGCTCGCTCACCTCTTTCGTCGTCGTCGATCTTCCTCCGGTTTTCAGTTTTCACCGCTTTTACTTTACTACGGTCTACCGCGCCAGCCATTTCTTCTTTCTTTGACTGCCGCCTTCGTTGCGCTTGCGGCCGCCCCACCCGTTTCTCTTTTGCTCCGCATCGGACCCCTCCATCACTCCTCGCTGATCCAGCCATTAATGCCACCACCTGCTATACATCACTGCCTTCCTCTTCCTCCCCCTTTTACTCCCCCAGTCCCCGATCTCTCTCCTCTCTCTCTCCCCTCCTCGCTCTCTGCTGGTGCCTTGCTGGTGCGATCTCTGTCCTGATTCAGAGTTTCTAGCCGGGACTGGGTGAAGTGCACGATTCGATTCGGTCTCTCAGCTCCGCGGGGGTCTTCTTTTTGCGGTTTCAGGTTCTTTGCTTGTGGGATGAGTGGAAGGACGCCCGGTCGCAGAAAGAGGTGAGCTTTAAACTGTCCTCTCGTTTTATTCCATCGAGCGTTGGTATGCTGATGGGACTGGGATCACGAGAGGATTTGGGGACCTGTTTCCCTTTCCCCTGGCTGTGGAATTCAGCATCCTGTACGCATCGATGGAAGAAGAGGGGGCGCACGCAATCTTGGTCACATCTAATATCTCTGACAGAAGTTCTTGTAAGGAGCAGAGGTTGTTCTTGTTCGTAGGTTGTCTTGATTTGCGGGAGCGGCGCAGTCTCCATTTGTTTATCCTCGGAATTTTAGCCTCCACATGATGTTTTAACCGCTTCGTTCCCGTTCTGCAGGGAGAAAACTTCATCTGCACGTGTTGCTGACGTGCATTAGAGGATCCGTTCCGTGCTGATAATATACAGCTGACCCACAACAAGCTCGACTGAATCAACTGTTTCAGCCTGACAGCACCATGGGTTCCGGCGATTTGAGCTCGGAGATGGAGAGGAAGGTTCTTGGCCTGACGCTGTGGGTCTGGATTGCCATCGGCGTGGTCGCCCTTCTCGTGGCAATCCTGCTGATGATCTGCATTTGGGTGGCGTCCCGCCGCAGGACCAAGAGAACCATGGACACCCTGAGGCAGACGCAGATCCCCATCTACTCCAAGGAGATCCCCGTCGACCGGGTCGGCGGGCGCAGCCTTGCGCAGACAATGCATGAGCGCGAGCAGCCGAGCTTGCCGCCGCCGGACAAGTACGCGAACCGGGAGCCTGCCGGGGCGACGCTGGGGCACCTGGCACTCAGCAAGTCCTCGGATCATGATAACATGAGCCAGGGGAGCTCGGTTTGCAATGTCGACCGTGCTGGCAGCGTGCACTCCGGTGAGGATGGGAGCTCAGGGCCTCGGAGGAAACCAAATTCGCCTGCGGCGTTCGTGTCAGCGTCACCCTTGGTTGGCCTTCCAGAGTTCTCTCATCTTGGTTGGGGTCACTGGTTTACTCAGCGTGACCTTGAGCTTGCTACCAACCGTTTCTCTAAGGAGAATGTGCTTGGAGAGGGTGGTTATGGAGTTGTGTACCGTGGACGTCTAGTGAATGGAACTGAAGTCGCAATCAAAAAGATCTTTAACAACATGTAAGCTCACCTCGTGGCCTCTGGTTATCACTTTGATCTTTGTAATTTGTTTGTTCTGCTCGAACTGGGATACTTAATTATGATCACATTATCTCTGGGTTTGTAGGGGGCAGGCAGAAAAAGAATTCAGAGTGGAAGTTGAAGCTATTGGTCATGTCCGACATAAGAATTTGGTTCGACTGTTGGGATATTGTGTTGAGGGCGTAAACAGGTATGTTCAACTGCAAGGCATGAACAGCTTGTTCAACCATTTCTTTCAGTGATGTGTGCATTTAGGTAAGAGTTTCCAAAAGTATGCTAATCTGAACAATGTTAAACCTTGTAAGGACTACTCAAAATTGAGTGTTAGCAACTACTCCTTCCGTCCCTATTTATTTGTCGCTGTGGAAATCATTGCCAGTCAAACTTTCTCAAATTTGACTAAGTTTGCAGAAACTATTACCAACATTTGTATCTCCGAATAAATTTATTATGAAAATAGATTCAACGATCTATCTAATGATACTAATTATGTACTATAAATATTAATATTTTATTTTATTATTTAGTCAAAGTTAATTACGTTTGACTTCTCGGGAAGTGAGAATGACAGATAAAAAGGGACAGAGAGAGTACCATGTAAAATGGTTTAGCAGAAGTTCTACATTTTCTGTTTATATGAACTAACAACTAAGTTTTAAACAATGCTTCGTTTGTTAGTATTCCTTTTTTATTCTACTGAATGGAATCAAGTTGATTGATCATCCATCGGATTGTAGTAGGGCTTCTACCAACTACCAAAAGTGTTACATGTAAATTCTTTGTGTTACTTGTAATCTTTTGCCCTTCTGGCAAAAGCTTGCAAAACTCCTGTAGAAATTTGCTGTTTTTACCCCCTTATATGTGTTACAGCAGTATTCCTTTTTAATAGGATGCTAGTATATGAGTTCGTGAACAATGGTAATTTAGAGCAGTGGCTTCATGGAGCTATGCATCAGCGTGGTGTATTTAGCTGGGAAAATCGCATGAAGGTTGTAACAGGCACTGCAAAAGCGTAAGTTTCAAACTTAATCCGCAAGTTACCTGCATTTTCTGTATTTTAGCTATTTGAATTTGGTTCTTATTTTTCTAATTCTGATGGTTCCAGGCTTGCTTACCTTCATGAAGCTATAGAACCAAAAGTTGTACATCGAGATATAAAATCAAGCAACATATTGATTGACGATGAATTTAATGGCAAGGTATCTGACTTTGGATTGGCTAAACTCTTGGGATCTGACAAAAGCCACATTACTACTAGAGTGATGGGAACATTTGGGTATTATTCTTTTTTCTAACCCATACCTGTCCATTTGCTTTGTATATTTACAATTATTTAGAGTTTAACTTTCCTCATTCATTTTTCTTGCTTCAGATATGTTGCACCTGAATATGCTAATACTGGAATGTTAAATGAAAAGAGCGATGTTTATAGTTTTGGTGTTCTCTTGTTGGAAACTGTGACAGGAAGGAATCCTGTTGACTACAGCCGATCTTCCAATGAGGTATGACGTTGGATTTTATTTACTTTTATTCATTGTATTTTCTTTATCCAATTGTATCCATTTGGATTTTACACCATTTTATTTGTTATAGTGCCATTTTATATAACCAGGACCATTGTCACAATTGACAATACAACATTATTAAACTGGATCTCTCTTGTAATGTACTCCCTCCGTCCAGAAAAAACATGCAATTCTAGCACAGTATCACGTTTTAGTATCTTAACTTTAACCAATTATAGATAAAAAAGTATCAATGTTTATGATATCAAATAAATATCATTAGATTAATTATGAAATATATTTTCATAATAAATTGATTTGGAGCCATAAATATGAATACTATTCACTATAAATTTGGTCAAACATGAGCTACTTTTTCTGGCACGCAACCCATAGTTGCATGTTTTTACGGACGGAGGAAGTAGTTGTTATGAACATTTCCATCAGTTTTTTTTTGTTTTTTGAAAAGAGTACAGCAGGGGAAGCCCCCACTGTAAGCTTTTATATTAATAAAATAAAAGAAACTGTACAAGCTTTCCATCAGTTTTACATTCTTAGATCCTTAGGCTTTTGGTGTCCAATAAGAACAGTAAATATTTTTAGGCTTTCGCAAATTGTGGACATACTTCTTTGTCCAGATGATAACCCACCCTTTCGTCAGGTCAATCTTGTTGAATGGCTCAAAACAATGGTGGCTAATAGGAGGGCAGAGGAAGTGGCTGATCCAAGCTTAGAGGTTAGACCCAGTATTAGGGCTCTCAAGCGGGCTCTTTTGGTGGCACTGAGGTGTGTTGATCCCGACTCTGAAAAGAGACCTAAGATGGGCCAGGTTGTTAGGATGCTTGAGTCAGAAGAAGTTCCATACCGGGAGGTAATGATTTAAAAAAAAACCTATTTTGATGTATACTATAAGTAAAGATGGCTGCTTAACATATATGTTCTCTTGCAAAAAGGATCGAAGAAATCGTAGAAGTCGCACTGGAAGCATGGATATTGAGTCCATTGCAGAGGGTTCAAACTCGGAGTTTGGAAAGAAGGTAGAAAGGACTGGAAGCTCAACATCTGACAGATCTCAACCATGAGGCCTGGAAATCTAAGCTATATCATGAACTGTCTCAGAAACGATGTTAAATCACCAAGATGACGCGCTGTCGTGATAGGGGATGCTGGTAGGTAACCGAGGCAAGGCAAGCCCAGGTATTGCTACCTAAGTATTAGGCCTAGTTTTCAGGTGGAGTAGAAGTATTCTTGGATGAGGAACCTCCTGGTCTCCTGTTATTTGTATAGGTGAGGAATTCCTCTTGGGTTGGGTGTTTAACAATTGTTCGGTTCTTTTATTTCTTGCATTGTTGCCTTCTTAAATCAGTTTTACTTATCCCTGATGCAATGCTGCACATGATGTTGTGGTCTGCTTGTTATTGTTTCTCATGTTTACCTGCGGCCTGCCCTACCTTATCAGATCAGTTCGTTGGCGGAACCAGCCAAAGCTTCATGGTCGTTTGGCAACATCTGCTGATTCTCGCTGACTTGATAGATGTTGATTACTTCTTTTCAGCTTAAGGTCCCGTTTGGTTGGTGCCTATGTTTTGCAAGAAATGATTTTATGTGTGCGACATGGTGTTAAGAAAATATAGCGAGCTTGCGACAATGAACCAAACAGCTTTTTAAGAAAATGTGGTAGTATTATCTATACCTAATAATAAAGAGGCAAAATTTCAGACTCTTTTTTTCGTCTATCCATTTGTTTGGTCCGTCTCTCCTCTAACTACCGATAGTCGAAGGTTTCTTCCATCTAGACTTATATGACCCTAGATAGTTAGGCCAAATAGATCTCTCCGACTCTAAATAAACTGAATAGGAATAGGAATCCTAATTCAAGTAGAAAATGACAAAACCACATACCATGGCAAATACATCTTCTAGATCTAGAAATCAAGGCAAACAAGGAAAGGAGAATTCTGTAGAAACGCTAGCTCAAATAAAAAAAGAATCACGAATCGAATCAAAGAAGGAGCGCAAAATTTTTCTTTGGATTTGTCTGTATTTTTTCTATGTAATAAGAAGTCGTTTAAGAAAATTATTTGTATAGGTCTGAGTTGAAACAGATTTTCTAATATGAAGCCAAATTTAGTATTTTTTTAAATCTATCCATAATAATAAAGAGATAAAATTTCTTGCATGTCTAAATTTTCGTCCAACCTAATAATCCTAAAGTGGCTCGGATTCGGCAATCAGGTAACATTTTTTTTTTGCGTGGAAGATGTTTCCATCCGCGTATTCCTTTCCGGTTCTTTTTGTTTCTTTCCGTTTTTCTCCGGCTTCGGCAACCAGGGCTGCGCAAGAAGCTCAGCAACTCGATGGATCGGCAATATCTCCTTGGTGCACGTAAGTAAATAGATTGCCAGATCCAATCGTGCACACATATGGATTTGATCTTCATCATGCTACTAAATCGAAATATTATACTTGAATCGTGAGTCCACATGCAGCAAGATATGCCAGACGTTTTTTTTATTGAGATGACTGTACGAGCGAGGAAACGAGTTTATCTCATTAGCCAATGTCAAATTTAGATATGTACATCAATCCTAATCCTATACTAATCTTAATAGTTCCTCCGATTCTATAAACAACCTGAATAGGATTCCTAATTCTATACCAGCCCAGGCAGGATACCGTCTTTTTTTTCTCCATATGTATAGAGCGCAGCAACAAACGTAATCGGTGCACAGTACAAGCTGTTTTTCGCCGCCGTCCCGGCGCTTTGTCCACAAATCAGTCACATCACCAAGGTAAAGGCTCAGCCGTCATTGATCTTCTTCTTCCGTCCACATCACCGACGAGAAGTCGAAGCCGAGCATCACATGCACGCTGGAGAAAGATGAAGAAAACGCTTGCCGCCGGCAGCGCAAGGAACGACGCCAAAGCTAAGTGCTCCGATCCTTTGAACAAAACCACAAACATAGAACGACGTCAGCCTTTGCATCCTCGGCGGCTCGGCTCGAAACCGCGCAGACACCCGCTCACCAATCGCATGCTAGCACTGCTCGATGCTCTACATCGGCTAGAACACCCCTATCCGAATCGTTGCCTGTCCATACCCGTCCGTCTTCAATCCATGAGGGGTCCGGAAGAACAACACCAGCTGCAGATATGAAGCTGGACGGTCTCAAGTTGGTAGTAGATTTGTAGCTCGAGTGCTCGGCTGCCGTCATGTTCTCGTGGTGAGATTTTAGACGGGAGAGTTGGAACAAGTACAGCCGCATATGTGCTAGATTGACGGGCGCAATGATGGCTGGCCTTTTGTTTCCTAGCTCAGTGGAGAAGGGGAAGTGAGTCATGACCTTCTGCGTCTACTTGCAAACACAAAGGAGGCAAAGGTGGAAAAAAAGGAAGAAAACAATTTCAACTTTGATATTTAAGTCTCAGAGGTACGTAAGAGTCTCTACACGAAAAGAGGGAAATATGATTAATTTTTAAATTCTATTCCTAACTATATTATATTATAATTAAGTAGCTAGAGATATATTATGTGCTTCATTCCATTGCAACACATGAATACACCCCGTTGCAACGCACGGGCACATTTGCTAGTTAACGACTAATATGTGGTATGGCAATGTTAGGAACTGAACCAAACCAGCCCTAAATGTTGTGGTCACTGTTTTCGGAGATCGTTGGAAGTCTGAATGAACACGAGTCCTGCATTGTTGGACGGCCCATAAGACTGCAGTCTGCTCCATGGCCCAATAGCCCACTTGGTCCAGTTATCGCAGTCCACTAATAAGTAGGTCCCATCGCATGGGTGTGAGCATTTCTTTTCACTGGTGTTTTGTATGACATGTGGGCCCATTGCCCCCTCTCCCTTTTCCACGGTAGATGTGGCACCAACATGGACAAAGTGGAGAAGTAAAATGTGGTTTTCATTATAGTTAAGGGAGGCAATATGAACTTCTTCCACTTTTGTTTTGTCTATCATAGCAACAAATATGCTTTGACACCGCCACATGAAATATCTTGGCGAGGCTAATACGGTAATGCTACAAACAGAACGTCCGACGCTAGTGACTCCCTCTGGACGGCCGCGTGGCGTGACGTGCACTCATCGTTTTCTTATACTTATATGCTTCCACTACGTTAACGTTCTTCTCTGCACCGTTTCCCTTTCTCTATTCTGCTTTGTTTCTCCCAAGCGACACAGCCATATCCTCAGGCCTAGCTGCTCGTGAAGACGAGGAGGTACCTAGAGGGCTAGAGGTGGCTCGCATAAGCCTAGAGATGTCCCTTGCGGTGGAAGGTGTATGCAAAGACGGAAACGCGCCACCTGCACCGCGCCCACCCACCCTTTGTGTCATCGCTTGAAAGGTCCTAATGGCTAGGGGGTGAATAGCCTATTAAAAATTCTACAACAACATTTAAGCCAAGTGGTTAGTCAATTAAACGGCGAAGCGAGTGTTGTGCTAGCCTACTAAAAATGTAAGCCACCAACCCACAATTCTAGTTGCTATAGTCTCTAATTCACACACAAAAGGCTAAATCACTACCTCTAAGTTAGTGAGCTCTCAAAGACTAACTAAAGAGCCTCACTAACCACTAACAAGACACAAGCACTGCAAAAAACATTATGCAAGGCGTTTTGAAAATAGCGTCGGAGGTGGGCGAGCATTTGAACTACCTCGGTTAATGCTTGGGATTAACCGAGGCGGTCATTTTTATTAACCGAGGCGATCACAATCAACCGCCTCGCAAAATCGATTTACGGAGGCAGTTAAAAAACAACCGCCTCCTAAAATCTATTAACCGAGGCGGGCATTATAAGAGGCCCGCCTGAAAGGTCTTGATGGCTAGAGGGGGGGTGAATAGCCTTTTAAAATTTTCTACAAAGGCAAGCTAAACAAGTTTATCAATACAACAAATAGCGAGATGCGAGTTTTGCTTAGCCTACGGGGTGTTTGCAAGCCACCTATCCAATTCACAATTCTAGTATAATGACACTCAACTGCACAAGTCAAACAGAGAAGGTAACTACAACTACAACTAGCAAGGTACACAAAAGAGCTACTCTAGCAAAGCTAACTAGCTAGCAAAGATAACTAAGAAAGTAATGCGGAGTTGAGTTAGGAGAGTTTCACCGAGGGGCGAAGTATTGAGCCAACCAATATGATCAACAATGAATACCAAGACAACCGAACACCGGGATCAATCAATCACAATATGAAAGTGATGACACAAGATTTATCCCGAGGTTCACGTGCTTGCCGGCACGCTAGTCCCCGTTGTGTCCCTCTTCACCACGTGGTTCGGTGGCTAATCGGTCTCACACCGAGCCTCTCAAAAGGTGCCACAAGAACCTACCAAATGGCAAAAGGTTGCAATGACACGAGCAATTTACTAATGTTGTCTTTGGCGCTTCGCCGAGGTAGGCACAAACCCCTCACAATCACCGGAGGTGGCCAAGAACAATCACCAACTCTTGCCAACGCCACCAAGCTGCTTCAAGCCGTCTAGGTGGCGGCAACCACCAAGAGAAACAAGAATCCCGCAGCAAATCAACCACCAAGTGCCAACTAGATGCTATCTCACAATGCAAATGCACTTGGATCACTCAATCTCACTTCGAATATGCAAAGAAGCAAGAGAGATGAGTGGGAGGGGAGTTGCTTAGCTCAAAGTGCTCACAAGTATGTCAAAAAAACCAAGAGAGAGAGCCTTGAGCCGACCAACGAGTATTTATAGACGTACCCCTTCGAATATAGCCGTTACACACTTGAAACAGTCGAAGTCGCGCTGACCGGACGCGCTGGTCGCGCAGACCGGACGCGCCGGTCACACAACGGCTCTTTTGCGAAACACCGACCGGACGCGCTGGTCGCAACGACCGGACGCGCTGGGCTCGACCGGACGCGCTGGTCCCGTAACTGACCGGACACGCTGGTCAACCCAGAGCAGTGCACAACGAAACAGCGACCGGACGCGTTGGAGAACTGACCGGACGCCACAGTGCCAGCGTCCGGTTAGAGTCCAGTAAGCTCCCTGATCGACCGGACACGTCCGGTCGACAGTGACCGGACGCGCTGCGCGTCCGATCAAAACGCTGAGACACGCGCAAACGCTGAATACTGACCGGACGCGTCTGGTCAAATAGAGACCGCGTCTGGTCCAGCGTCCGGTCACCACTGTGACCTCCGTTCGCCTCCGTTTCTTTTCTGTCTTTCGGCGTAGTGGAAAATAGGCGTTTCAATCCCTCGAAAACGCCTCTCTACCGCTCAAACTCCACCGCCTTCGCAAACGTGCTAACATCACCAAGTGATCATCACCATGTGCATGTGTGTTAGCATTTTCACAATCATTTTTAGAGGCGTTATTAGTTCTATCCAAATGCATATGATTATGAAATGCACACCTAGAGGCACTTAGGAGTTCAATAGCCGCGTCATTCCCCTCTTTATAGTACGGCTATCTATCCTATAATGTAACCACACCCACTAGGTGTCTTGGTTACTAAAACACAACCCTTAAGCATATACCTTTGCCTTGATCACGTAGGGTTGCGTCCAAATCCAAGTGTGGCCATCATGATCACCATGTCCATCTTGCCACCAACCTTGGAATGTACTAATCCTCATATGCTACATACAACTTAGGCATAGGATTAGTACTTAGGTATTGTCACTAATTACCAACACCAAACATAGGACTTTCAATCTCCCCCTTGTTGGTAATTGGTGACAACCCTTTCACAAAGATATTATGATAAAATTTTGATTGAACCCATGTCACATTGTCCAAGTATATTACCATGTGTAAGAAGTATGGACAAGTGATCATGAATTCAAATTGATAGCAATGGCTCCCCCTACATGTATGCTATATGTTTGGATTTTGGAAGCATACATGTTAGATAGGAAAGATTAGGAGCATTGACTACCAATAGGTGCTAAGTGTTTTAGATTATAGACCTTTGAAGCGTGATACCATCGGAGTAGCGATAAACACCATCTTAGTACCTTGTGTAGTTAGATACCACTTGGAAAAGCACAAACATAACTAGAAACCTCGTGAGATCAACATTATAAGCAAGGCTCTAGTACTACTTTGAAAAACATGAAGCAAGAAAAATCTAACTACTTCCTATTCATGCTAGTACTTCAATACACCATTCAATTGTATACTAGCAAAACACCACACAAGCAATGTATCGGGGAAAAAGAAATGCATAACTATGCATCATACATATGAAGTGCACATAGAAATGCAACATTTATGTTTAAGAGCTTACTCCCCCTACTTGTGTGCTCAAAATTTTAGTTGATCCCCTTCCTTTATCAATTTTCTCTTTAGGGTTTTCTCCTCCTTTAGAATCTATCTTTGTGAACAACATTTTCTCCCCCTTTGGCACCAATGACCACAAGGGACCAATCTTAGATTATCATGTTGAATTATGGGGTGAGGATCAAGTTTGTGATTCAACCTAGATTGCTTGCATAAATAAAATGCTTCGGTTTGATCCAAGGGCAAGCTTCTTCACACCTCACTGAAGGGTTATCATGCACCATATCAAAGCAAATATTTAGACAAGTTTTCTAGATTAAACACTTAGGATCACAAGCTACTTAAACAAGTTATATGCTACCACTAGATCATACAAGACATGGAAACAATAGTGGCACCATATAAACTTCAAATTCATTTGATTTTCATGAATGAGCCTAGAACATAAGAAATCATGACTAGATGCACTAAACATGTCCTTAGTATAGAATGTATGACATGTCAACCAATTGTACATTGGGGCTCGAAAGAGAGGCATGTCATAACATTGGGGTGCATCAACTCATGTTGGAGAAGTCAAGTATGTTCAACTCATTCTTTAGCTTGTGAAATCTCTTCTCATCAAGTGGCTTGGTGAATAGATCGGCTAATTGATCTTCGGTGCCCACACTTTCAATAGCAATGTCACCCTTTTGTTGATGATCTCTAATAAAATGATGACGAACATCAATATGCTTTGTTCTTTGATGTTGAACAGGATTGTTGGTTAGCTTCATGGCACTTTCATTGTCACATAGCAATGACACATTCTTGAAATTGATTCCAAAATCCTTCAATGTTGCCTTCATCCACAAAATTTCTGTACAACAACTACTCGCGGCGATGTATTCGGCTTTGGCGGTAGATAGTGCAATACTATTTTGCCTCTTGGATGACCATGAGACAAGTGATCTTCCCAACAATTGACAAGTCCCAGAAGTGCTCTTTCTCTCCACTTTGTCACCGGCATAGTCGGAATCCGAATATCCAACTAGCTCAAAGCTTGCACCTTTGGGATACCACAATCCAACATCTTGTGTATGCTTTAAGTACCTCAATATTCTCTTTGTTGCCTTCAAATGACTTTCTCTTGGTGAGGCTTGAAATCTTGCACACATACATACACTAAACATTACGTCGGGCCTTGATGCCGTCACATAGAGTAGGCTACCAATCATTGATCTATATAGCTTTTGATCCACCATGTTGCCACTCTTGTCACTATCCAAACTTCCACTAGTGCTCATTGGGGTTGTAATCCCCTTTGCATCTTTCATGCCAAACTTCTTGAGCATATCTTTGATGTACTTGGTTTGGCTCACAAATGTTCCTTCCTTCATTTGTTTGATTTGAAGTCCAAGAAAGAAACTAAGTTCACCGATCATTGACATTTCAAATTCCTTTGCCATCATTTCCCCAAACTCATCACAATAATCTTGATTGGTTGAACCAAAGATGATATCATCAACATATACTTGCAATACAAACAAATCTTTCCCAATCTTCTTGGTGAAGAGAGTAGTATCCACTTTGCCCATGACAAATCCTTTGGTTAGCAGGAAGTCCCTCAATCTTTCATACCATGCTCTTGGTGCTTGCTTCAATCCATACAAAGCTTTCCTTAACTTGTACACATGGTTGGGTTTCTTGTTATATTCAAAACCGGGAGGTTGCTCCACATACACTTCCTCTTGAATGTATCCATTTAGAAATGCACTCTTCACATCCATTTGATATAGCTTGATATTGTGAGCACAAGCATAGGCAAGTAAAATCCTAATTGCTTCCAATCTAGCAACCGGGGCATAAGTTTCACCAAAGTCAAGACCCTCTATTTGTGTGTAACCTTGAGCCACTAGTCTTGCTTTGTTCCTTACTACTATTCCATCTTGATCTTGCTTGTTGCGAAAGACCCATCTTATTCCAATGACATTGTGATCTTTAGGCCTCTCAACTAGTTCCCATACTTCATTTCTCTTGAAGTTGTTGAGCTCTTCATGCATTGCATTTACCCAATCCGGATCTCTCAATGCTTTATCAATGTCCTTGGGTTCTTCCATTGACACAAAAGAAGAGTGAGCACAAAATGATGCCAATCTTGATCTAGTTTGAACTCCCCTTTGTATGTCACCAATGATGGAATCCAATGGATGGTCTCTTGCAATGTTAGTTGGTTGAAGCACTTGGACTTGATTGCTTGGATGTTGATGTTGATCATGAGTTGGAGATGATGAACTAGCCACTTGTTGATCTTGTTGCACTTGAGATGATGTACTAGCTTGATTTTGCATTAGAGACCCACTAGCTTGTGTAATTGGACTTTAGAGCACTTGGTCTTTGTTGTCATCCACATCAATCACTTGCTTTGGCCTAATATCACCAATATCCATTTCTTTCATAGCATTAGTCAATTGAGTTCCTCTCACATCATCCAAGTTATTTTCCTCATCTTGAGAGCCATTTGTTTCATCAAACTCAACATCATGAACTTCCTCAAGTAAATCACTAGCCAAATTCCAAACTCTATAAGCTTTACTAGTAGTGGAGTAACCAAGTAAGAATCCTTCATCAAATTTCTTCTCAAACTTGCTCAATCTAGAACCCTTCTTCAAGATGTAGCATTTGCAACCAAATACCCGAAAGTATGCAATGTTGGGCTTTCTTCCATTTAAGATCTCATTTGGTGTCTTCTCTAGAAACTTGTGGCAATAGAGGCGGTTGCTATAGAAGCAAGCCGTGTTGATTGCTTCGGCCCAAAATGAATGACTCACATTATACTCATTTAACATTGATCTTGCCATATCAATCAAAGTTCTATTCTTTCTCTCAACTAGGCCATTAGATTGAGGTATATACTTGGCCGAGAATTGATGCTTGATTCCAAGCTCCTCACATAGCTCATCAACTCTTGTGTTTCTAAACTCACTTCTATTGTCACTTCTTACTTTCTTGATTGTGGTCTCAAACTCATTTTGCACTCTCTTGATGAACTTCTTGAATATGTCAAATACATCACTCTTGTCCACAAGAAAGAATACCCATGTGTATCTAGTGAAATCATCCACAATCACAAAGCCATACTTGTTGCCACCAATGCTTGTGTATGTAGTTGGCCCAAATAAATCCATGTGCAACAACTCAAATGCCTTGGAAGTACTCATGATGCTTTTCAATGGATGAGTGTTGCCCACTTACTTTCCGGCTTGACATGCACTACATAGCTTATCCTTCTCAAATGTGACATCCTTCAAGCCTCTAAGTCATGCTTCACTAACTTATTCAATTGCTTCATACCAACATGACCAAGTCTTCTATGCCATAACCAACCCATACTTGATTTGGTGAGCAAGCATGTTGAAAGTTGAGTGTCACTAGCATTGAAATCAACCAAGTATAGATTCTCATATCTAAAGCCCTTGAAGATCAAGTTGGAGCCATCAACACTAACTATCTCCACATCATCAACACCAAATATGCACTTGAAACCAAGATCACACAATTGAGCAACCGAGAGAAGATTGAAGTTCAACTTTTCAACTAGGAGCACATTGGAAATGCTATGATCATTTGAGATTGCAATCCTTCCAAGAGCCTTCACATCACCCTTGCTATTGTCACCAAATGTGATACTATCAATGCCACTATCATTTGATTTGAGAGAGTTGAACATTCTTGAATCACCGGTCATATGTTGAGAGCACCCACTATCAAGCACTCAATGCCTTCCTCTGGCCTTGTAATTTACCTACAAAATAAATTAATGTTTCTTAGGTACCCATACTTGTTTGGGTCCTTGGAGGTTAGTAACTAAGCTCTTTGGTACCCAAATGGCCTTCTTCTTTGGACCCACAATTGGTGTACCAACAAACCTAGCATGCACACCTTTCTCACCCTTGGTAAGCACATAACAAGAATCAAAAGGAATGTAATCCATTTTAGC
Organism: Saccharum spontaneum; assembly: GCA_022457205.1. Classification (NCBI taxonomy): domain Eukaryota; kingdom Viridiplantae; phylum Streptophyta; class Magnoliopsida; order Poales; family Poaceae; genus Saccharum; species Saccharum spontaneum. Next base: position 42,028,032 of record CM039587.1, read on the forward strand.
ATGAAACTTGTTGTTGTTCTTATTCATTTTATTACAATTAATCTCTAGATGTCCAACTTGCTTGCATCTATTGCAATAACGACCATTGCTCTTCACAAAGCGAGGCTTTGGAGTAGCAAAGGCCACCTTGCCCTTCTTGAGAGTGTAGCCCAAACCCTCTTTGTTAAGAGAGAACCTTTGACTACCCAAGCATTTTAGCAAGCGGACATCCCCACCATAGGCATTGCCTAATGCGTGGGTGAGATCATCCACCTCTCTCTTGAGAGTCTCATTCTCAACCATAAGTGATGAATCACTAGTAGTAGAGATAGAGTTGGTTGTGGTGGATGATGATGAGCTACATGAAGCATTAGTAGGACCAACAAATAAAGAATCATCAATAATATCACATGTTAGTCCAATATCACAAGTGACAATCACTTGCTCCTCCTTAGCTTCCTTCATGAACTTCTCCAACTTGAGGTCCTTTTCCTTGATGAGCTCAAGTAGAGTGGAGTGGGCTTCCTTAAGCCTAGTGTGAGCAACTTCAAGGTCCTCGTGGTCTTCCTTTAGACACTCACGAGAGGCCTCTAGCTCATCAAAGGATTTCCTAAGAGCTTTGAGCTCTTGTTCAATTCCTTTGCACTCCTTACTCTTTTTGAGAGCAACAAGCTCCTCCATCAAGGCATCATTTTCATTGCTCTTGGCAATGAGCTCTTGTTCCAAGATTTTGTATTTCTTGGTGGTCCTCTTGTAGCCTTTGCTCATTTGATCTATTATGCCTAATAGATCATCCTTGGAGTAGTCCTCATCCTCCTCATCATCACTCCTACAAGCATCACTAGCACAAGAATCATCATCACTATCATCATATTTTACCTTGGTAGGCTTGGCCATAAGGCATGTCGATGTAGTGTCGAAGATGGATGGCTTGTTGGAGAGGGCGATGCTTGCAATGGCTCGCCGAGTGGTCCTCTCATCATCACTAGAGCTTTCATCATCATCACTATCGGAGTTGTCACTATCCCAAGTGACCACATAACCACCACCCTTCTTCTTCTTGTTGATAGTGAAGCTCTTCTTCTCTTTCTTCTCCTTCTTGTCCTTCTTGTTCTTCTTCAACTTCAACTCCCCATCATGATATCTTTTGTCTTCATAGGGACACTTTGCCACTACATGATCGGGGCTATTGCAATTGTAGCAAAGCACCTCCTTTGCCTTCATGAAGTCCCTTCTCTTTCTTGCACCATATCCTTTCTTCTTCATAAACCTCCCCATCTTATGCACTAGGAGGGCCATGGTCTCATCATCGAATGGATCATCATCATCACTCTCCGCCTTGCTCTTGCCCTTAGAAGATGAAGCCTTGAATGCAATGGGCTTCTCTTGCTTTACCTTGGTCTCCTTCTTCTCTTCTACCTCATCTTCATCATCATTATATTGAGCATCGATCATTATATCTCCAAGCACATCGGTTGGTTTGACCTTGTCCAATCCCTCTCTAAAGATCATTCTTCTCAAGGTGGCAAACTTCTTGGGTAAGCACATCAAGAACTTGTGTGAGAAGTCCTTGTCCTCAACCTTCTCTCCAAGCCCCTTGAGATCATTGACAATGACTTGGAGCCTATAGAACATCTCCGGGATGGATTCATCATCCTTCATCTTGAAAGTGGAGAACTTGTCCTTGAGCATATATAGCTTGGCACTTTTTACCGTTGAAGTGCCTTCATATGTTTCTTCAAGTCTTATCCAAAGCTCATTTGCCTTTTCAAGATCTTTGATTTGCTCAAATACTTTGTCATCAATGGCACGGTAGATTGTGTCAAGTGCCGCCGTGTTGCATTGCTTGTTGATGCGGTCATTTGGAGTGAGATTTTCCTCATCAAGAATGATGTATCCTTCTTTGGTTACATCCCAAACCTTCTCATGTATATTGCCTAGATATTGCTTCATCTTCCTTTTCCAATGATCAAAGGAAGAGACGCCATCAAAGAATGAAGGCTTGCCATTTACATGATTGAACATAACTTGAGCCATCTTGCACCGAGGTTGTTAAGCCTTGCAAACAGTGACCACGGCTCTGATACCACTTGAAAGGTCTTGATGGCTAGAGGGGGGTGAATAGCCTTTTAAAATTTTCTACAAAGGCAAGCTAAACAAGTTTATCAATACAACAAATAGCGAGATGCGAGTTTTGCTTAGCCTACGGGGTGTTTGCAAGCCACCTATCCAATTCACAATTCTAGTATAATGACACTCAACCGCACAAGTCAAACCGAGAAGGTAACTACAACTACAACTAGCAAGGTACACAAAAGAGCTACTCTAGCAAAGCTAACTAGCTAGCAAAGATAACTAAGAAAGTAATGCGGAGTTGAGTTAGGAGAGTTTCACCGAGGGGCGAAGTATTGAGCCAACCAATATGATCAACAATGAATACCAAGACAACCGAACACCGGGATCAATCAATCACAATATGAAAGTGATGACACAAGATTTATCCCGAGGTTCACGTGCTTGCCGGCACGCTAGTCCCCGTTGTGTCCCTCTTCACCACGTGGTTCGGTGGCTAATCGGTCTCACACCGAGCCTCTCAAAAGGCGCCACAAGAACCTACCAAATGGCAAAAGGTTGCAATGACACGAGCAATTTACTAATGTTGCCTTTGGCGCTTCGCCGAGGTAGGCACAAACCCCTCACAATCACCGGAGGTGGCCAAGAACAATCACCAACTCTTGCCAACGCCTCCAAGCTGCTCCAAGCCGTCTAGGTGGCGGCAACCACCAAGAGAAACAAGAATCCCGCAGCAAATCAACCACCAAGTGCCAACTAGATGCTATCTCACAATGCAAATGCACTTGGATCACTCAATCTCACTTCGAATATGCAAAGAAGCAAGAGAGATGAGTGGGAGGGGAGTTGCTTAGCTCAAAGTGCTCACAAGTATGTCAAAAAAACCAAGAGAGAGAGCCTTGAGCCGGCCAACGAGTATTTATAGACGTACCCCTTCGAATATAGCCGTTACACACTTGAAACAGCCGAAGTCGCGCTGACCGGACGCGCTGGTCGCGCGGACCGGACGCGCTGGTCACACAACGGCTCTTTTGCGAAACACCGACCGGACGCGCTGGTCGCAACGACCGGACGCGCTGGGCTCGACCGGACGCGCTGGTCCCGTAACTGACCGGACGCGCTGGTCAACCCAGAGCAGTGCACAACGAAACAGCGACCGGACGCGTTGGAGAACTGACCGGACGCCACAGTGCCAGCGTCCGGTTAGAGTCCAGTAAGCTCCCTGATCAACCGGACGCGTCCGGTCGACAGTGACCGGACGCGCTGCGCGTCCGATCAAAACGCTGAGACACGCGCAAACGCTGAATACTGACCGGACACGTCCGGTCAAATAGAGACCGCGTCCGGTCCAGCGTCCGGTCACCACTGTGACCTCCGTTCGCCTCCGTTTCTTTTCCGTCTTTCGGCGTAGTGGAAAATAGGCGTTTCAATCCCTCGAAAACGCCTGAATCTTGCCTCGCAAGCTCGGCGGGAGGGAGAGAGGAGCCCAAACCCTCTCTACCGCTCAAACTCCACCGCCTTCGCAAACGTGCTAACATCACCAAGTGATCATCACCATGTGCATGTGTGTTAGCATTTTCACAATCATTTTTAGAGGCGTTATTAGTTCTATCCAAATGCATATGATTATGAAATGCACACCTAGAGGTACTTAGGAGTTCAATAGCCGCGTCATTCCCCTCTTTATAGTACGGCTATCTATCCTATAATGTAACCACACCCACTAGGTGTCTTGGTTACTAAAACACAACCCTTAAGCATATACCTTTGCCTTGATCACGTAGGGTTGCGTCCAAATCCAAGTGTGGCCATCATGATCACCATGTCCATCTTGTCACCAACCTTGGAATGTACTAATCCTCATATGCTACATACAACCTAGGCATAGGATTAGTACTTAGGTATTGTCACTAATTACCAACACCAAACATAGGACTTTCACCGCCTCTAAAAACACCCCTATTTCAGAGGTGAGCCTCTTGTAAGGCTCGTCTCGGTTAATATGGCCGAGCCCACTAGGAAGCTCACTCGGCCCGGTAAGTAGTCACGCTATATAAACAGAAACCCTAGTCTCCCTCCCTTCCACACCAGTCGTCACTCTCCCAGCCCACTCCCACTCCCTCACCAGCCCGACGCCTCCTCCCTCTCAGATGCGACACCTCCTCCCTCCCCTCTCAGATCCGACGCCTCCTCCCTCCTCCCCCCTCAGATCCGACACATCTGCTCCCAAAGCCCGATGCTACTCTGACTCTCCTCCCCTCCTGGTGCCCCTTCCACTCCCCCTCCGACTCCCCTCCCTTCCTGGTGCCCCTCCTAGTGGCGAGCAAGCCAGCAGCGCGGGCGGCTCCTCCACAACCACAGCGCTCTCTCTCACTCCCTCTCCCTCTGTCTCTCTCACTCCACAGGTGTGGGCGTGGGCGGCTCCTCCATAGGCCTCGGATCCGGCGGCGGCGATAGCAAGATGAGCCCGCCTCCTCCTCCAGCGCCAGCGGCGTGTGGGGCCTGGTCCCATCTTCCAGCGCGGCGGATCCAGCGGGGGGAGGCCAGATCCAGCTGCGGCGACTGGATCCCGGTGCTGCGCGCGGTCCGGCGAGGATGCAGGCACCGGCGAGCAGCTACGGCAGTAGCAGCGCATGGATGGGCTCGGCAGGACTATGGATAGGCTCAGGTCCACGGGTTTTTCTTTTTTTTTTGTTTTTTATTTGATTAACTGAGGAGGGCATCTGAACCGCCTCGGTAAAGGTTTAATTTACCATGACCTTTAGTCCGAGGCAGTTGTGATGCCCGCCTCGATAAATTTATTTTGCCTGCCTCGGAAAAGTTTTTTAGTAGTAGTGAAGCTAGCTCTCAAAACTAATTACACTAAAGAGCTTAGCTACACTAAGAAAGTAATGCAAGAGAGGTAGAGGTGATATATCGCCGTGGCAAGTTATCAATCATAATGAATACCAAGAATACCAAGGAGACAATGATGACACAATCAATTTTCCTCCAAAGTTCACTTGCTTGCCAGCCGTTGTGGTGATTTACTCACTTGGAGGTTCACGTGCTAATAGGCATTACACGCCTAACCCGCAACCGGGTGCTGCACAACCAACACAAGACAAGAATCCACAAGCCATGCGCAATCCACTAGAGTTGCCTTTGGCACTCCGCCGGGGAAGGCACAAGAACCCCTCACAACCACAACAATTAGAGCCGGAGACAATCACCTTCCTCCGCTCGATGATCCACCAAACACCGGGCCGTCTAGGTGTCGGCAAACACCAAGAGTAATAAGATCTCCACCAGTCCAAATCGTCTAACTAGTGCCACAAGATGCTAGAACACTAAGCAATGCACTAGAGGCCCTCCAATCTCACTCAAGATGATGAAATCAAGTGTGCAAGTGAGTGGACTGGTGTGCTCAGCTCTCAAAGTGTGTACACAGGTGTGGAAAGTGCCAAGAGAGTGGCCAAGGCTGGCCACCACCTCTATTTATAAGCCCACAAGCAAAAAGAGCCATTACCCCTTTGGAGCTGCTTCTGCGAGCTCACCGAACACGGCGGTGGTGGCACCGCCCTAGGGGCGGCAGTGCCCCCCAACGGTTGACTTAACGGCTAGTTTGACTGACCGAGCGGTCACCGGACAGGCGGTGACCAAGCGACCCGAGACCCCCTGTTTGGATAAAAACGGTAGTGTACCGCCCACAGGGCGGCGGTGACCGCGACGGTGACCAAACCCATTTCCCCCAGTCCCTAGAGAAAAGCGGTAGTGGCACCGCCCCACCAGCGGCGGTGACTAGGTGGTGCACCACCCTCACCGCAGCGATGTACACCGAACATGCCGGTGCCACCTCCTTCTCTGCTGCTCTCGGCCGGGTGAAAGCCCTAGTTTGATTTTGGATAATTGATGAAACCTAGTACTAACCTTTATGCTAAGTGTGTGAATTAGATAAGATTGGTACATTCCAAGTGGTGATGCTAGAAGATGGTCCATGGAGGTGATGATAGACATAGATGATCAAGTGCTTATCATTTGGAAAAGAAGAAAGAGAAAAACAAAAATAGGCTCAAGGCAAAGGTATATATGATAGGGCCATTTTTATTTTGCACTCAAGACACCATAGAGAGTGTGAGTGACTTAGGATCGATAGCCGTACTATAAAGAGAGAAAATCTTTGGCTAAACGATTTATCGAGTCCCACTAGGTGACATGATTCATGCATTGCATTTAGAAACCTAGTGTGCTAACATGTGACCCTTGTAAAATACTTTAAAAAATGCTAACACACGTGTTCTACACTTTGTGGTTCGCAGGTTGAAAGCAAGGGTGAAGCGGTCGCGGACTTAGAAAAAGAAAAGGAGAAGACAGAGAGCGACCGGACGCTGAGCAGGTCCTGACTGGACGCTGGCTCAACGTTAGGTCAGTACTCGGTGAAGCAGCGCAGAAGGCCGAGAGGGTCACGTAGCGACCGAACGCAGCGTGTCCAGTCACTTCTTGGTGAGAGCTGACGCTGTGGACCGGACGCTGAGCGATCACTGTTGATCGTCAGGTCCATCTGACATGGCGCGCGAGCTGAGAAGCGGTGTACCGACTGGACGCCGGGCGCGTCAGGTCGACCCTGACCGAACGCGTTCAGTCACTAAAAAATGCGCTCTGGATGCTTACTGGACTCGACCGGACTCCACGTGTAGCTACGTCCAGTGTGTTGCAGCTGCGCGTCCGGTCGTTTGACTACGGCACTGACTGCTTCGTGACCGTTGGAGATCGACGAACGTAATTTAAATAGGGGACATGTGGTGGGAATCCAGTGATCGGACACTGGGGTGTCCGCGTCCGGTCACTCTGACCGGCGCGTCCGATCGACGCAAAACAGGCAGTGGAGAGCCTAACGGCTCTATTCTTTGAGGGCGTCTATAAATAGTATTTGGCTGGCTCCAAGGCATCTCTCTTGGCACTTTGACATACTTGACATCCTTATGAGCCTAACCAAACACCTCCCACTCATCTCCATCTTTGATTCATCATCAAAGTGAGATTGAGAGTGATTCCTAGTGCATTTGCTTGAGTGATTGCATCTAGTGGCACTTGAGGATCGTTATGGCTACGAATTTCTTGTTACTCTTGGTGGTTGCCGCCATCTAGACGGCTTGGAGTAGCGGTGGAGGTCTGGCACGTGTTGGTGATTGTTCGTGGGCAGCTTCGGTGATCTTGTGAGGGGTATTGCACCTTTCCTGACGAAGCGCCGCAAGGTAGCTCTAGTAAATTGCTTGTGTCATTGAGTTATCTGACTTGTGGGTCGGTTCTTGCGGTGTCCAACCTATGGACGAGGTTCATGCAACACCTCTTAGCCGCTGAAACCACCAAATGTTGGTCGACACAACGAGGACTAGCGTACCGGCAATCACGTGAACCTCTGGAGAAAAATCATGTGTCTCCATTGTGATTGATTCATTGGATTTCTCCCGGTGATTGGTCTTCTTCTTATTGTGATTAGTTCATTCCTCGATGCGGCGGTATAAAGATCACATTCCCCTTATTTACACTTCCGCAAACTAGTTGTAACAAGCTCTTTAGTGTAATTAGTTTTGAGAGCTTGTCTTACCTTTGCTAGTGTAACTTCTCACCTAGTTGAGCTCTTTAGTGTAGCTAGCTTTTGAGAGCTCGTAGTAACTTAGCCATTGATTGACTTAAAGATTGTAGAAACTAGAATTATTGGGATAGGTGGCTTGCAACACTTGTTAGAGCTAGTGCAAAAAGCTTTATAGTCAATTAGTTATCTAACAAGTTTGCCTAGTGTTTTGTAGATTTTAAATTAGGTTATTCACCCCCCTCTAGCTAATTAGGACCTTTCATCGGGGTCAGGTGGGCATCGCCACAGGGGTGGCGGTGCCACCGGATAGGGTGGCGGTGCCAACCTAACACCTCCCTCTCGGCCTCCCCTAGTCAGTCACCGCCACAGGGGTGGCGGTGCACCGGACAGGGCATGGCGGTGCCCACAGGGCAGCACCCCAAGCCCAGTTTTGCCTCCTTTTCTTCACATTTTTCACCACATTTGTAAATGTGCTAACACTCCAAGTGTTTCACCATCACGTGCAAGTGTGTTAGCATTTTCACAATCATTTTTCAAAGGTTAATCACTTTCTCACCGATTGTGCAAAAGGCCTAAAATGCAATGCAAGTTTTCCAACACCTAGTGGCACTGATGATCGAGTTGTCCGATAAGAGCTCCCCTCTTAATAATATGACCATCTATCCTAAATCTGATCACACTCTCTATCGTGTCTTGATCACCGAAAATAAAATAGCCCTATGGATATCACCTTTGCCTTGAACCCATTTTATTTTTCTCTTTCTTCTTTTCCAAATCCTGGAGCTTGATCATCAACACATGTCCACACCACCACCATGGACTTCATTTCATGTAGCCATCTGAAAGGTCTTGATGGCTAGAGGGGGGGTGAATAGCCTTTTTAAAAAAATTTCTACAAAGACAAGCTAAACAAGTTTATCAATACAACAAGTAGCGAGATGCGAGTTTTGCTTAGCCTACGGGGTGTTTGCAAGCCACCTATCCAATTCACAATTCTAGTATAAAGGCACTCAACCGCACAAGTCAAACCGAGAAGGTAACTACAACTACAACTAGCAAGCTACACAAAAGAGCTACTCTAGCAAAGCTAACTAGCTAGCAAAGATAACTAAGAAAGTAATGCGGAGTTGAGTTAGGAGAGTTTCACCGAGGGGCGAAGTATTGAGCCAACCAATATGATCAACAATGAATACCAAGACAATCGAACACCGGGATCAATCAATCACAATATGAAAGTGATGACACAAGATTTATCCCGAGGTTCACGTGCTTGCCGGCACGCTAGTCCCCGTTGTGTCCCTCTTCACCACGTGGTTCGGTGGCTAATCGGTCTCACACCGAGCCTCTCAAAAGGCGCCACAAGAACCTACCAAATGGCAAAAGGTTGCAATTACACGAGCAATTTACTAATGTTGCCTTTGGCGCTTCGTCGAGGTAGGCACAAACCCCTCACAAACACCAGAGGTGGCCAAGAACAATCACCAACTCTTGCCAACGCCTCCAAGCTGCTCCAAGCCGTCTAGGTGGCGGCAACCACCAAGAGAAATAAGAATCCCGCAGCAAATCAACCACCAAGTGCCAACTAGATGCAATCTCGCAATGCAAATGCACTTGGATCACTCAATCTCACTTCGAATATGCAAAGAAGCAAGAGAGATGAGTAGGAGGGGAGTTGCTTAGCTCAAAGTGCTCACAAGTATGTCAAAAGTCCAAGAGAGAGAGCCTTGAGCCGGCCAACGAGTATTTATAGACGTACCCCTTCGAATATAGCCGTTAGAAACTTGAAACAGCCGAAATCGCGTTGACCGGACGCGCTGGTCCAACTGACCGGACGCGCCGATCGCGTAACGGCTAGTTTCGCGAAGCACCGACCGGACGCGCCGGTCGCAACGACCGGACGCGCTGGTCACGACCGGACGCACCGGTCCCGTAACTGACCAGACGCGCTGGTCAACACTGAGTCGCGCACAACGAAGCAGCGACCGGACGCGCTGAAGAACTGACCGGACGCCACAGTGCCCGCGTCCGGTCGGAGTCCAGTAAGCTCCCTGGACGACCGGACGCGTCCGGTCGCCTGTGACCGGACGCGCCTCGCGTCCGATCGAACAACTGAAATACACGCAGACACTGGACACTGACCGGACGCGTCCGGTCAAACAGTGACCGCGTCCGGTCCAGCGTCCGGTCCAGCGTCCGGTCACTCCTGTGACCTCCGTTCGCTTCCGTTTCTTTTCCCGACTTCCGGCGTAGTGGAAAATATGCGTTTCAACTTCTCGAAAACGCCTGAATCCCGCCTCGCAAGCTCGACGGGAGGGAGAGAGGACCCCAAACCCTCTCTACCGCTCAAACTCCACCGCCTTCACAAATGTGCTAACATCACCAAGTGATCATTACCATGTGCATGTGTGTTAGCATTTTCACAATCATTTTTCGAGGCGTTATTAGTTCTATCCAAATGCATATGATCATGAAATGCACACCTAGAGGCACTTAGGAGTTCAATAGCCGCGTCATTCCCCTCTTTATAGTACGGCTATCTATCCTATAATGTAACCACACCCACTAGGTGTCTTGGTTACTAAAGCACAACCCTTAAGCATATACCTTTGCCTTGATCACGTAGGGTTGCGTCCAAATCCAAGTGTGACCACTCATGATCACCATGTCCATCTTGCCACCAACCTTGGAATGTACTAATCCTCATATGCTACATGCAACTTAGGCATAGGATTAGTACTTAGGCATTGTCACTAATTACCAACACCAAACATAGGACTTTCACCATCTCCGTCCATGAGTGCCACCTAGCTCCTTCACTTGGGTTGAACTAACCAATCTCAAATCCACACTTAGAGCATAGGGTTAGTCCAAATAGGTTTCATTAATTAACCAAAAGCAAACTAGGGCTTTCATCGCTGCCCATGCCGCCCCCACCCGGGTCTTCGTGCTGTGCCGCCTAGCTCCGCGTTGCCGACTAGCACACCGGTGACCTACACGCGCCAACCACCCGCCCTCTGTGCGCACCGCGCGCCCGTGCTGCCCCCTCACCTGCCCTCTGTGCGCCGCCGCCCAGCTCCGTGTTGTCAGCGAGCTTCGCGCCGCCAGCGAGCACACTAGTGACCTCCACGCACCGAGAGCCTCCATTTGCGAAGCAACAAGGAGATGTTTGCACTAAAAGGTAATGTTGCAAACGTATGTTTAGAGCGTTTCAGGTGTTTCATAGGTATGTTGCAAATGTTTTATATCAATGTTGTAAAACTAGATCAGGATGTGGCATATGTTGCGATGGTTGTACACGTATGTTGCAAATGTCTATTACCAATGTTTCATCTGTGTTTTTGCACGTATGTTGCAAGTGTGTTTTCTTGGATGTTGCATATGTTTCACATATATGTTGCATGTGTTTTATTTGGATGTTGTGTATGTTTGTAAAAGTTTCAAGTGTTTTCAGAAGCATGTTGCAAGTGTGTGTTTCAAATATTTCAATTGTTTTCAGACATATGTTGCAAGTGTTTTATTTGAATGTTGCATATGTTGCAGTGGCTACACTCATATGTTGCAAGTATATATTCCAAATGTTTCATCTGTTTTAGACATATGTTGCAGCAAGTCCTCCATGTTGCAAGTGTTTCATGAGGCGCAGGCGGTCCCCACAGGGGAGGGGCGTAGCAGGGCAAGGAGACGCAGGCGTGCAGCATGGCGCGGGCAAGCAACAAGGGCACAGACGAGCAGCAGAGGGCACGGACAAGCAACAGCAGGGTGCGGTGAGCAGCAAGGCGGGCATGCATGCTTCGATGCACGCCCGTGAGTGGGGGCAACTTGAGGGAGCGCGTGGGAGACAATCACCTGACATGAGACCTGTCATAGATGTAGGGGTGCTGGAGCATTGCCGTTTTCTGTCGTTCCGTTTTGGCCGCTGGCGGGCACAGCTGATAGCTGAGGGAGTTGTGCTCCGCTGGCTATTCGGCCGCACGTCTGCGAGTGTGCAGGGACGAATGCGCTGCATGGGCCGCACGAACGAGCAAGTGTTGGGCTGAGTGGCGGGCGCGTTGCGGGCATCCGGACGCGTGGTTTTGTCCAAGCGCTAGGAAGGCCCATGTTAATATGGCCGAGGACATTGAGGGTTACTAATCTACATTATTTTTTTCTCAAATTCTGGATCATTCATTTTTTTAAAAAAAATTGGATTTACCTATATATTTTTTAAAAAAAATAAGCTCAGCAACCGAAACGTGATATTAAGAGTCCCATTTAACTACTAGAGACTAGAGATAGTCTACCAAATATTAGATTAACTTTCGCGAACTGCTATTTTATTTCCCTTGGAAATGCTTTACAGCCTAAAGAACCCTCGATTAGTTTTTTTAGAGTCCTTGACCAGGCATTTCCAATTGTTGAAGAGGTTTTCTATGAACCCTGCAATCCTTTATATTTTCGAAAGAACGATAAAAATTTTGCTGCAACTTTTATTAGAAGAAAAATGTTTTTAAAAATCACCTATATTTTAAGTGGAAACAAAGACCGAAAACTACACAGCTAGAGAGGATGCCATCACATCACCCTCATAACTTCGGATAGAGCAACTAACTCCTCAAACTTCACTACTCACTAAAGAAGCCTGCAACCCTTATATGAGTGCGTAAAGATAAATTTGAATACTAGAGAGGAAATCATATAAAAATTTAAAAGAGCAATTTTTTTTTGAAACGGTCTGCCGACCTTGCATTAATATAGAAGGGAACAAGCACTGTACAAAACAATCACCAAGAGGGAAAAAAGACAAAAGGCTCACAAACTAAGCTAAGCCTCAAGAAACGGAGGTAGGAAAAAAAAATCTACCTGAAGAATGTCCACGTTCTGTAGATGGCCTGACTGTTAGGTGAGAACTGCGCAGCTGAAGAAGCAGATCAAGGGAAGGAAGATACTCAAGAGGAAGAGCCCAATCGGGGCTCTGGATCTGGGGAGGCTCGCCAGAGCTGCCTGCCTCTCCTGCTCGGACCGCCAGCCGGTCGCGGTGGCCGCTGCAACCACCGTCGCGCCATGAGAGGACACCAGACTGTCGACTCCAGGTACCTTCGACATAGCCGTGTTGACAGGTCACAGGTGCCTCACCTATCCGAAGCGCATCCTTTTCGTTCCAAGTTTAATTTCACGGGTAGCCCCCTGGTGACTACCTTGTTGATTGTTGTTGTTTTTTTTTGCTTCCTTCTCCCCTGTGCCCCCCTTTGTATCTCTACCTGTGTTGTATTTTCGTTCCTATGACCTTGTTTAGATTCCAGAATTCACTCGCAAATTCCACTATTAAAAAAGAAGATTCCTTATCACATCAAAATGTCGGCACATATATAGAGTATTAAATGTAGATGAAATAAAAACTAATTACACAGTTTTGTTGTACTTTGCGAGACGAACATTTTAAGCCTAATTAATCAAAATTTAGACAATTATTACCACTAAAAAACAAAAGTGCTACAGTGCTCAGAGGTGGCACTGTGCAAATTCGGCCACCCCGAGTTAGGATCTAAACGAGGTCTATGAATCAATTGCGCTTCACTTATATCTTGATGTCATGGAACGTTCGTGGACTCGGTCAGAATGATAAGTGTGATGCCGTTCGCGACGCCATCTCTGTCTCGCGCCCTCACATTGTCTGTCTCCAGGAGTCCAAGCTGGATTCTGCCACCACGGCAAAATGCCGAACTTTCCTTCCCCCCTACCTCAGCGAGTTCTCCGCCGTGCCCGCCGATAACACCAGGGGCGGCCTGATCACTGCCTGGAACCCGGCAGTGCTCAAAGCAGGCGATCCGGTGCCCGGTGCTTATACCCTAAGCATCCCCTTCTACTCTACCACCTCCGACTATTCCTTCCATCTGACCAATGTTTATGCACCTAGTAACCATGGCGAAACTGATGCCTTCCTTGTAGAACTTAGTAACCTCCAGCCCCCCTCTGACCGTGCTTGGTTGGCTGTAGGGGACTACAACCTCACCCGCTCCCCTGATGATAAGAACACCGCTGGTTTCAACAGGACGCTGGCTAACAAATTCAACGACTTCATCCACAACCTAGCGCTCATTGAGCTCCCACTCCTAGACCACCTTTACACTTGGAGTAACAAGCGTGACTCCCCGACCCTTGCTCGTTTGGACAGAGCTTTCGTGAACATGGTCTTCTCTTCCGGCTTTCCTAATACTAACCTTTCTTCAAGAGTAGGAACTACTTCTGACCACATCCCTCTCCTAGTCAGCATTCCCACGGCCCTTCCCAAAACCCACCTGTTCCGGTTCGAAAATGCTTGGCTGAAAAGCCCCAATTTCCTACCTTCCATCCTCCCTGCTTGGTCGAACTGTCGGACGAACGCCTCGGACGCTGCCGGGCGCCTGGTAGCACGGGTCAAAGTTGTCAGGCACACGACAAAGCTCTGGGCGCGCAAGCATCGCTCTCCTCCGTCTATTTACCATAACTGCACTTTCATAATCCTAATGCTTGATGTCTTCGAGGAATGGAGAACTCTCTCTGCAGGTGAACGATGTTTACGGAAGCTGTGCCGGGCACGTTTGGCTTTGTTCATCAGCCAACGCGCGGCGTACTGGAAGCAGCGTGGAAAATTCCGCGCGCTAAGAGAAGGCGACGCAAACACCCGATTCTTCCAAGTTCGGGCGTCCACAAGGGCACGATGGAACCAGATACAACGGCTGGAGATCGAAGGCACAACACTGGTCTCTCATGGAGACAAGACGACGGCACTCACACGGCCTACTACACCGACATCATATCCTAGGCCGGGTGGTGCCCACGTCTTGGGCCTTTGACCTGCTCAGCCTATACAACAATGCAGACCGTGCACATGGCGACACCCTCATGGCACTGTTCACTGAGCAGGAAGCAAAGGCTGCTGTCAAGGGGATGAACGCGGCCAGCGCCCCTGGGCCGGACGGCATCGGCCCGAGCTTCTATGCGTCGGCCTGGGAGACTACCAAGCACGCCATCATGGAGTTCCTGCATGCCATCCATGCTGACAGCTTGGACCTGGACTGCATCAACCATGCAGTCATCGTCCTCATCCCGAAGACGTCACCGGCGATCACGCCCAATGCGTTCAGGCCTGTGTCCTTATAGAACTGCCCTGTCAAGATTCTAACTAAGATCTTAACTACGAGATTTCAGAGACAGGTACCCAAGCTCATAGACATTGATCAGACGGGCTTCATCAAAGGCAGGTCCATATCAGAGAACTTCATCTATGCCACAGAGCTCGTGCAGTGCTGCTACAAGAGGAAGACACCAACAATAGTCGTCAAGCTGTACTTTGCAAAAGCTTTCGACTCGGTAAACTGGGACAGTTTGGATCGTGTGCTGGAGGTTCGTGGCTTCCCTACGCTGTGGCGTAACTGGATGAGACGCCTGTTGACCAGCTCGCGCTCGGCGGTCCTAGTGAATGGAATTCTGGGACCCTGGATTTCCTGTCGCCGAGGCCTCCGGTAGGGAGATGCCCTGTCCCCTTATCTGTTTCTGCTTGTAGCGGACATCCTTCAGAAACTGATCAAGGCTGATGGAGGCATTCGTCATCCTCTGATGCTTGGACCATGCCCGATTTTACAATACGCCGACGACACAATCATCTTGGTTCGAGGGTGTACAGAAGACGCAACAAGACTCAAACATGCACTGCAACTGTTTTCCGAGGCAACCGGACTATCCATCAACTTCAGCAAGAGCACAGTGACTCCGATGCACATCCCCCAGTCTGAGTTTCAAGATATCCTGCACATCTTGCAATGCCAGGAAGGCTCTTTCCCGCAAGTTTACCTCGGACTCCCTCTGTCCAACGTCAAACTCCGTCTATCTGCCTTCGCTCCTCTGATTGCCAAGGTGGACCGCTACCTAGCTGGTTGGAGAGCGACATTATTAAGCACAGCAGGGCGGGTGGTCCTAATCAACTCGGTCCTGGATGGCCTTCCTTCCTATGCCATGGGGGCCATGATGCTGCCACCTGCCATCCGAGAGGCGTTGGATAAGAGACGGCGTGCTTTCCTTTGGGCTGCTGCGGACAAGGTTAATGGTGCACAGTGTCTGGTTGCCTGGGAAAATGTTTGCCGGCCAAAAGAGGATGGCGGTCTAGGCATTAAGTGTTTGGACACCCAGAATGCTTGCCTACTGCTGAAGCTACTACACAGACTCCACCATCCAGCGGGTTCTGCTTGGGCAACTTGGGTCAGATCACAGATTCATCTAGATACCATGCAGGGAGAGCTGGCCGGCACTCACTGGAACAGTCTGTGAGATCTTCTGCCAACATACCAACGAATCACAAGAGTCAGCATCGGCAACGGACGGGACACAGCCTTCTGGCAAGATGTTTGGTTGGGCGACTCCCCCCCTGCAAATAAGCTTCCCCGCTCTCTACAGCCATTTCGATGGACGTGGCTCCTCAGTACAACAAGTCATCTCAACTCCTCTAGAGCTGCAGTTCCAGAGACGACTGTCCACACAAGCAAGAAATGAGCTTCAGGCTCTACAAGCACTGCTACAAGATGTTTCTCTAACTATAGATACGGATGACAGATCATGTTTCTTTGCCGACAGCAATCAGCGCCTCATATCAGGCATGATCTACACAGCTTCCATGAAGGGTGATGAAGCCTGTCCTGCATATCAGTTTTTTTTTTTTTTGAAGGTCGACGGGGGGGAGGCGTTCCCCACCTGAGTAAGAATTATATTTAAGCCTCAAACGGCTCTTGAAAAGTTACAGAAACAAAACAGGGCAAGGCAAGTGCAAGGCAACAACAATGCCGCTAAACAAAAGTACAGGAGGAAGCAACTGAAGTTAGCCCTGGCCTTGTCTAGCCATCTGAAGAATGGTGCACCAATGCGTCACAGACTGCCTCTTTGCCCGTGGGAATCTGAATTGCCATAGCTCAGCAGCATCTTTGCAGTCAAGGAGTACCCGATCGACTGAGTGAGAATCATTCCTGAAAACCTTGGCATTCCTGGCCTTCCAAATGTGCCAACATATGAGAGCAATGAAAGTAGAGAATTCAGGGATTGGAGCTGATGGAGAGTTGCTGGTTGTATGCAATTGGCGCATGTCCAGTGGGATCATGGACTGAAGGTTGAGCTTGGTCCAAACCTCCTTCCCGAGAGGGCAACCAAGAATGATATGTTCTGAGGATTCTTCGCTGGCATTGCAGATTTCACACGTTGTGGAATCAACAATATTTTTCCGGAAAAGCACCGAGCGACACTGAATTCTTCGCTGTAGGAGCAGCCACAAGAACAACTTCACTTGAGGGGGTGCCAAGCTCTTCCAGATGAAGCTTGCCCTGGGATCAGTACCCTGTCCCCTAGCTTTGATCATTTTGTATAAGGCTCCAGAGTCAAGACTGTTGTCCGGCCTGAGGAACGCCGAAGTCCTCTTGTCAGGAGCCATAGACAGCGAAGTTTGATCGAGTAGCTCCTGCACCGATTGTAACTGTTGAACGGCCAACAAGGATAGTCTAGGAACCAGGGTTGACTGTAGTCTGGAGGTTTTGATTTCACACACAGTTGCAAGCTTGTTGTGGCAGTGGGAGAAGAGGGCTGGAAACATATCTGCCAAGCACTCATCCCCAATCCAGACATCATTCCAGAAGGAGCAATTGTTTCCATCACCAATGACCACCGAAGTAACAGCTTGATACAGAGGGAGGAGAGCTTTTAGGGTTTGCCAATGATCGCCGTGCAGATCGCCACTGAGGGTAGTGATAGAGGCACGGTTCTGCACCCACTGAGCCCAAGCCGAAGACTGAGGGCAATGCAGCCGATGGAGCAGTTTCAGTAGGAGGCAGATATTTTGGATGCCCAAGTCTTTGATGCCGAGGCCACCAAGATCTTTAGGGTAGCAAACGTCGATCCACGCAACAAGGCATGAGGCCGGGGAGGAGTGGCCGGTCTTGTCACCTGACCAAAGGAATGCTCTTCGCTTCTTATCCATGAGGTCAACAGTTGTGGGTGGCAGCTGCAGAGAACTCATGAGGTACACCAATAGGGAATCCAGGACCGAGTTTACTAACACTGTTCTTCCCATCGGATTAAGGAGATCAGCCTGCCGGAAGAACTTTGCTCTACCACGTGTCAGATTCTTCGGATGGTTAATCACTAAGAACAGGATCCAATGCAAGAGCAACCTAGTGAAAAAAAGAATGCTCCAAGAAGACACCTGTGCCATCTGTAGCGCGGAACGTGAGACAGCAGACCACATCATCTCAGGTTGTCACTTTGCAAAAGAATTTTGGCGCAGAATTGGTTGGCAGCCAGAGAATATTGCCCAAGTTCAGAGCCTCTGGGAGACAACACCACCGGTAACCATGCCACGGACAGCGTTCTCTTCCCTAATCCTTCTCATATGCTGGGAACTATGGAAACACAGGCATGATGTGGTTTTCAGAGGAATGCCCCAGACCACTCAAGGCTGATCGCTGCCTGCAGAAGTTCAGCTATGCAATGGAGATGCCGCCTCCCAAGGAATGACACTCGCCTTTCTAATTTCTGGTGTAATAGCTTACCTATTTGATCTTTGCATCCTTGTAATGTAACTTTGCAAACCTTTGGGCCATGCGCCCAGCCATCACCGGGCACCCCCGGAATCTGTGGCTGCAATATATCAGGTGGGGTTATTTTAAACCCCCCGTCGTTGACCTAAAAAAAAAACGAGCAGCGGCGGTGAGGACTGAGGAAGAGTTTATGTGTTTCTAGAAGTAAGACAGAAGTGGAGACATAAAAGGAAAGAACGCATCTGGTCTGTACTCTGTAGTCTGTACCCACATAAGCAGCAGCCCTCTGGCCATCGGAGAAACGCATTACGACTTTACGAGTAGCATCGCATTCGCATCAGGGATGACGAACCGATCAGCAGCCAGAGAAGGCGGCGAAGTTTGGCCTATCACCATCGAACAATGATATGGTTATATTATACTAATAAACCTATGCTAACGCAATTATAGTTGTTAATCATCGCAATTCGCTACTAACCTTGTACACCCCCTTCCCCAAGCCATCGTATCTGCGTACCATCAGCACGTTACTCGCTTCGAGATCAGAACCTTCCAAGCAATGAAGCAACCACTTACCTGACCAGTTGACCAAGGCCCTCTGTTTGACTTTGAATCGTCAAGCCCTCTCAGCTCTCTCATGTGATTAGTATTCTGGTCCGTCTCCATCCATGGAATGGCGCAGTACTTAGACTACTACAAGTGGTTACGGCACCTGCGGATTGGGGGAACCGGAAACCCGAGTGAAATCACGCGCCACGGCAAGGGCGGCATCGTCAACCCTGCCAACCGCGTGCCGTCGCAGGATAAAAGGCTCGGGCAACGAGAACCGGAGCAGTCCGTGCAATTCCAGACAGCTGAACGCAGAGGCAAGAAAGGCAGCGTGAGATCGACCTGATCGTTTGAGTTGTGATGGCGGGCGGGAGCAAGAGCAAGGTGCGGGAGTGGATGCGGAGGCGGATGGCGCCGAGGAGGAAGGCGGCCGCGACCGCGACCGGGGGCGGTGACAACAACAGCGGCAGCAGCAGTGAGTCGGCGTCGGCGTCGGCGTCGGCGCAGTCGTCGCCGAGGCGGAAGCTCCTGGTCCTGGCGACCGCGGTCCCGTCGGCGCTGCGGTGGAGGAACGTGCTGGCGGCGCTGTTCCAGCGCGCGGCGTACCACCTGCTGTGGCTGGTGGAGTCCGTGGTGGTGGTGGCGCAGCTCTGCTTCTTCTTCCTGCGCTTCGGCTTCAGGCTCTGAAAAGAAAAGGCTCGGCCTGAATCGATCGCGCCAAACCGCGAAGGGAATGATCGATCGATCCCCCGATTCTTTCGTTTGTTTTTGTCTTCTCTTCTGTTCGCCAATCTCCAGTGGCTCTTTCGATTTCCATGACCACAAGCTGTAAGTAACATGTTCTTGTGTTTTGGAAGAAAATGTGTAATATGTCCAACCTTGTCTTCTCTTCAGAAGGAACTGTTTTTATTTTCCCAGTTTCGTTAACAATGGGAGATTGCCCTTTTCTACATGGCAAGGAACTGTGTTATATCTGATTCCGAGATGAGTGCCACGTCAGAATGCTCTTGCGGCGCCACTTCTCTCCGGATGACAAACTACAGACGTCATGACTTTGCCATTCGGCCGCATCCACCGAGTAATGACTATTAGCTAGAGTGGTCTGCATTTCACGCAAACGCGAGCAATGACCCGGTCCCCCCTAGGTTTCTGGCAATGGCAACCACCAAAGCACAATCAACCCTCAACAACTTAACAAATCTGTTCTCTACTCTATCTGCCTAGACTAAACAGTCTCCGCCACTCCGATTTGTTCAGTCAAACCTACGCACCCAACCCAACAACAGAACGAGAGCTTGCTGTGCACTTGGCAATTGGCATCGGCCACGGCGAGGCGAGGCCTCTGCTTGCACGATAGCTAGCTACCCCTCCGTCCTAAATTATAAGTCATTCTAAGAATCTTATAAAGTCAAAGCATCTCAAATTTAACTAAAATTATAGAAAAAATTACAAAAATTTATGGCATCAAATATATATACCATGAAAATATAATTAATAAAGAATATAATGATACTTAGTTGATATCATAAATGTTATTACTTTATTATATAAATTTAGTCAAACTTGAGATGCCTTAATTCTTTAAGATTTTTGAAATAACTTATAATTTGGAATGAACAAAGTACTTGCCTGCGCTGCGAGCACTAGAGTACTACGCGGCATTTTAGCCATGCGCCCGGCGGGGACGTGGAGTGGCCGTGTTGTACTGTCGTGCCCCCAAAGGCTTCCCTGCCCGCCACTGGCCCATGGGGTTTAGGTTTAGGCTGCTTGAGCAATGAGCAGCCCCGCAAACCCAGCCATGGCGACATGACCATGACGCCACAACTCCTGCCATTTGCGCAGGGGAGAATCGTTGATCTTCGAAGGCACCGCACCTGAGAACTGACGGCAGCGGCCCAAAAATGTAACGTGCCGCCAACCCAAATGCAGCCATGGCGTATGTACCGCTACGAAGCTGCTGTGCTCTCGTCCGTCGCCCTCCGTGACCCCCTCTATAAAGTGCCCCAACGCCGCCGCCTCCGATTCCTTGGGCTTCCCCTCGGCAGCAACCGCGCGCCTCGGTCTACCCATCGCCAGTGAGTACGTGTTTTGTTTGATTTCCCGCTCTCTGTACTTCTGTGCAAGCTCCAAAACTCGTCCATTAAACTGTGATGATGTTGTTACAGCTCTGCTTATGAGGATGGGGCATAGGACATGTGGCACGATCTTCATCCTCCTCTACGTGGTCTCTACGTCAACATTGCTCGCGTCATCGAACGAACATGGCCTCATCCGTATCCCGCTGAAGAAGAGATCGATAATGGACAGCATCTACGGCGAGCTTCTGCCAAAGCCGCCAAGCGCGCTGGAGAAGACGAAGCAAGCCGCGGCCGGGCCAGGGCCAGGGAGAGAAGAGGCCGTCGGCGTCGACGATCCGGTGCGGGACGCCATCGCGCAAGCTCGCGAGCGGCAGCACCAGATGCTGGTCGAGGCCGCGGCCACGGAGCGCAGGCGCAGGTACTACTGGAGTTACAGCGGCGGGGGCAAGGGAAACAGCAGCCGTTTGCATGATGGTGGCCTCGGCCAGGGGAACATCGTTTCGCTCAAGAACTTCCTGAATGCTCAGTACTTTGGGCAGATTGGGGTCGGCTGCCCGCCGCAGAATTTCACCGTCGTCTTTGACACCGGGAGCGCCAACCTTTGGGTCCCTTCTGCCAAGTGCTTTTTCTCGGTGAGAATGGCGTGTGCTTTTTGGTTTTCTTGTATTTCTTGCATTGCTCTCGTTTTGGATGTCTGTCGTGCTTGGGGTTTATTTGCTTGTTACTCATCTTGCTGGTTGCTCTGTAAACAGCTCGCTTGTTTATTCCACCCCAAGTATGACTCAAGTCAGTCCAGCACTTACAAACCCAATGGTATGGTTCTATAGATTAGTGGGAGTAACATTACCATTGCTGTTGCCTGTTGGTTTGAGCTCTGCATTTCTTTTCGGTATTCAGGAACACCGGCTTCTATTCACTACGGAACAGGAGGAATTGCTGGTTTTTACAGTGAAGATCAGGTCACGGTTGGCAATCTAGTAGTTCAGAATCAGGTGCTTCATTTCCCATTTTGTTACTTACAGTATATTTTATTTTACCTGCGAAATAAACAGCACTGGTTTTACTGAACCCAATTGTACCACCCAGGAATTCATTGAAGCTACTCATGAGCCTGGTTTCACCTTTTTACTAGCGAAATTCGATGGCATCCTTGGGCTTGCATTTCACGAAATTTCTGTTGAAGGTTCAGTTCCAGTATGGTACGATAGCTGCCATTGCTAACTTTGTCCTAGTTTTCTATAAATCCTGATGATCTAGTATTTACTTACCACAATTGAGTGCGCCTTAGATTTCATGCCAGGATAACTGGTATATTGCATCAACTGTAAAAAAACAATTTAGCCACAAGTAACTTACCAGTGCATTGGAAGTTAAATACAAATTTTGCTTTCATGAATATGGTATCAATAGCCTTTTACCAAACAAGTATTTGTGCTCAGTAGCTATTCTGATGAAACAATCTCTTATTCATCAAGTGAAGGCTCTGTCATGAAGTTATCACACATAGTTTGTAACTGAACATTACTTGCTTTGAATTGTTTTCTACTTTGTGTAAAATGGCATTCGAAATGTAATGTCAGGTACAATATGGTGAACCAAAGGCTAGTGGCACAACCTGTTTTCTCCTTCTGGTTAAACCGAAACCCATTCGACGGGGAAGGAGGCGAAATTGTGTTTGGAGGTTCTGATGAACAACATTACAAAGGAAGCCATACATACACCAGAGTTACTCGGAAAGCTTACTGGCAGGTTGGCCTTTTTGTCTGAAACTGCTGTTATCTCATATAGCATGTTTCTCTTTAGAGTGTACTTGTTCTGACGTCCATGTCTGCAGTTTGAAATGGGTGACTTTCTTATTGGGGGAAGGAGCACTGGTAATGCATTAAGCTCATTTACTGGTTCAACCACCAGGCATGCTTATGGTTGCAACAATTAGTTTCTCTGATATATAATGTGTGTGATGATAGGAATTTGTGTGGATGGTTGTGCGGCCATTGCGGACTCTGGAACTTCGCTGATTGCTGGTCCTCTAGTAAGCAATTCATAGGCTTCCATTCCATATTTTTCATCCTAATACAACTGATGTCATCATCAGAAAACAAAATACCACTGATGTATATCTTACGCTTCATTACAAATGTACTACCAAAAGCCTTGAACTGGCATTGAAATTGCTGTCTCATGAGGCGGTTTCATAGTAGTATTCTCTGCTGTGCAGGTTGCCATTGCCCAGATCAATGAACAAATCGGAGCAGCTGGGGTGGTCAACCACGAGTGCAAACAAGTTGTTGCTGGTTACGGGCTAGAGATGGTAGAGCTGCTGAAAGCTCAGGTTAGAGCCATTTCTACCACGTTGTTAAGAGAAACGGATGCACTCTGTTCTTATTGAGTGAGTCACGTAAATAATTCAGCTTCTTTGGTTACTAATATTTAGCAGACACCACCATCACAAGTATGTTCCAAGATTGGGCTCTGCACATTCGACGGGACACACGGAGTAAGGTTCGTGCAATGGTTGTCAAGTTGTGTTGTGATTCTGAAACCAATTTATATTTCCAATAAAGCCTTCCGTTTTGTGCGCGTACAAATGGTCTCATACATACAGTTCTTCTGCATACTCCATCGCAGTGCTGGTATCGAGAGCGTATCAGGATCTGTAGATGGCATGTCGGAAGCTATATGTAACGCATGCGAGATGATAGTGTTCTGGATGCAAAGCGAGTTCAACGCGAACAAGACCACGGAGGGCACGTTGGAGTACGTCGACAGGGTGAGTGAGAGGCTATCTTGAGCCACTGATTCTTCGTCGTTCTGTTTTGGTACATCAGACATGTCTAACCAGAAGTTGAGTTCATCGATCCACAGCTCTGCGAAAACATGCCTGATCCAGTGGGATCGTACGTGAACTGCAGACACATAGGCTCCCTACAAACTGTCGCGTTCAGCATCGGTGGAAGAGCATTTGAGCTCCGGCCTGACCAGGTTAGCTTTCCTGAATCGTTTCATAAACTCTGCTGCTTGATTCAGGGAGCTGTAATGGCATGCAACTGAAAAGGCCGCCCAACAAATTTTGTACCTGTTGTCGAGCAGTACATTCTCAAGGTCGGCGAGGGATTCGCTGCACATTGCATCAGCGGGTTCACGGCTCTGGACATTCCCCCACCAGTAGGCCCTCTATGGTAAGATTGATACGCCGGTCGGTCATGATAAGAAACAAAAAAATCGTCTCTTTTATTGTTTGCTTTTCATGGGGATGCGATCCCTGAATCCTATTCGTGAAACTGTTGCAGGATACTGGGGGACGTCTTCATGGGAGCCTACCATACCATCTTTGACTACGGCAACATGAGGATTGGGTTCGCAGATTCCGCATGAGACACGAGCATTACACTAATCACGACTAGCTACAGTATATGTGTAAACTCTGTTGGAGTGATAAGAAATCGTGGTCGTTGGTTTATACATTACAGTTATATACTGTTCTCAGAAAAACCCTGCATCGGGTAGTGTTGGATGTCACTAACTACACTACACCCTGCAGAGTTTTTTTCTCGAGCTTTTATAGAGTGCACGCAGGACAGATGTGTATCTCTGCATCAAGAAGAAATAAAGGAAACGCATAGCTTTCATTTGTTATCAGTTGTGGTCATGTAAAGCGAGTAGTGGATCAATAACAAAACAATGCAAAAGATTGTGTCTTAGTTTTCTTCATCTTGGACCGGAACAAAAATAAAAAAGAAGCAGATGTTCGTTGGCTATCTTCTGTTCTTGCCATTCTTAATTTATGCACCCAGAATCCCAGATACTATATCAGAGCTAAAGAGTGGCGAACATTGCCACTATTTTTATTGACGAGTATCGAATGCCTTTGCTCTGCTGACGAGGAAGCATCAGATTGTGATCATAATTCATAGGAACACCTAACATCATGCATGAAAGAACTAGTAGTATGGATTGGATTGGAGCATAATCAAAGGGGAATTAAAGCAGGCTCCTGGGTGCACAAAGTGGCATTCCAAAAGCTATTTTTTGTTGGCATCATCCTGTTCCCACTGCGACCAAAATCTCTGAGAATGCTAGCTTTTGCAGTTTTGCTGGGTCAGGAGTCAGGACATATAGGACTAGTAAACCCACAAGTCTCCTTCTGCCGCACGGGAAGAATCATTGCATCAAAAAATACATGGAAATGGATGTGTATAGAAATAGATAACCGATTGTGTTAGCACTAGTGGACGGCTGCTAATATTGTCGGCAGTGGCGAGTTGTATAACAAAGGTGAAGGAAATTTTCTTTTGAAACTACAAAGGTAAAGGAATGGTAGTGAGAACACTGAAATTGGACGAATTTATCCCTACATTTTACCAAATTAAGCCTTAGTATTCTTCTAAATACATTAATACCACTTAATAATTCCATGTATGCGCTAGCTTGGTAGAAATGCTCAAATTCCACGTATGTGCTTCTTCCGCCCTAAAATAAATGTAATTCTAATTTTCTGAGTCAAAGCACTTAAATGTTTGACTATTTTTAGAAAAAAAGTAAAAAAATTGGGTGTACTATAAAAATATATTGTATAGCATATCTAATGATACTTAGGTTCGGTTTGGATCATAGAGCTAATAGGTCCCACGAGGACAAGGGGCCCAACCCCAAATATGCAAGTAGGCATAGGCCTTACCTCCACTGCTGCCGGAACCCCCTCTCTCGTGTGCTACCGGAGTTGCAGACGAGAGCCAAGAGGCCGCACTCCGAGCTGAACTTCAGTGCCGCTTGCGCTGTGCTGTGTCTATACGTGAACTGAGACGAAAAGGAGCAGCTAGCAACAATAGATAAGAAGAGAGTGAAAGCATCTAGGCCCCAAGGTTTAGTTTCGGCAATTGATGACAACGCTTTATTACCATGACTAACGTGTGTTTTGCAGAAACTTTGGTAAGTTAGGTCATGGAGGTTATAACTGCTTTGGGCACCATGGTATTCGTGTCCCTTGATGGAAATCGTTTCGGTTTTCAAAAGAGTGACGTCAAGATTAAGGACGGTTAGTTCCGGATGTCGAGGTGTTGAGATACATTCGGAATAGTCGTTAGGATCTTCGTTTTTCTCTTTTGGCCGTACTATAAAGGGGGGCATGAACGGGTAGCTTGACTAGGCGAGTCCTATGTTTAGGTGTGGTGCACACTTGTTAAACTTGGCGTTAGGCAGCTCTAGAATAGCTCAAAGTTCAGTTGGAAGCAACTTGGTTCAAGTTGCGACGCGTTTTGGAAAGTTTCAGGCTGTTTTCCACTGACCGGACGCGGTCTTCGGCATGACCGGACGCGTCCGGTCAGTACGTTACCGCGACTAGGGTTTGCCTCTGACGACCGGACGCGGTCCTCGCGAGGACCGGACGCGGTGGTCAGAGGCTGACACGTGTCACTTGAGGGGAACACTCGTCGGACGCGACCTGGGTGTGATCGGCGCGTCCGGTCACAGTCCAGTAAGGTCCAGAGACGACCGGACGCGTCCGGTCATCACCGATCGGACGCGGCCTCGCGTCCGGTGCGAGTACAGTATGCTCCCTGCACGATCGGACGCGTCCGGTCACCCCTGACCGACGCGTCCGGTCACTCAGTTGAAAAATCGGGATTCGACCGTTACGGGTGACCGGCGCGTCCGGTCACTTCGACCGGCGCGTCCGGTCAGCCCGTGTCAGAACATAACGGTTCGTTTTGTTTGAGGGGTGTATAAATACATCCCCTCCACCTCTTTTAGAGGTCTCTTGCTCATTTGAACATCTGAGAAAACCCTTTAGAGTGCAAGGGAGTGCAAGAGCTCTAGTGAGGATAGAGATTTGAGGATCAAAGCTTGAGAGTTCCTCACTAGTGATTAGAGAGTAGCAAGTGTGCATCCACCTTCTCATTTGGGCTCGTTGTGGTCAAGTGAGAGTTCTAGCTTGTTACTCTTGGTGATCGCCATCACCTAGATGGCTTGGTGGTGATTGGGAGTTTGGTGATCATCCGGCGGAGCTTGTGGATGACCCAACTCATGTTGTGAGCGGTTTTGGGTGATTCACCGCGACGGAGTGTCGAAGAATCAACCCGTAGAGAGCACTTGATCCTTGCACGGATCAAGGGGGAGCGACACCCTTGCGCGGGTGCTCCAACGAGGACTAGTGGGGAGTAGCGACTCTCCGATACCTCAGAAAAACATCTCCGTGTTCCTTGCCCTTTTACATTCAAGCATTTACATTCTCGTATTTACTTTCATTGCTTGATTTACATTCCTAGAATTGCCATGCTAGACTAGGATTGGAAACTAGGGTGCAAAACTTTTATCGGTAGACTCTCTAGGAACACAACTAGGCACTAGGGGTGAATTCCGGCTTGTAGGATTTAATTCTTGCAATTAATTTTTAGAAAAGCCCAATTCACCCCCCTCTTGGGCATCTTGATCCTTTCAATTGGTATCGGAGCCGTGTTGCTCCTAATTTAGGCTTCACCGCCTAGAGCAAGATGTCTAACGGGGAAGGACCACCTCCCACCTTTGAGGGGGATGATTTTCCATATTAGAAAATCCGCATAGAGGCGTATCTCGAAGCCATAGATGTCGGGTGCCTTAGAGCCACAACCCAAGGGCTTCCCGCTATCAATGATCCCGCAAACCCCATTGGTGACGAGGAGAAGTACGACCGGTGGAATACAAAGGCCAAAAATGCACTCTACCGGGGCTTAGGCAAAGATATCTTCAATCGTGTGCGTAAAGCAAAAAACGCTCATGATTTGTGGGAAAATCTTTGTGCTCTCCATGAGGGAACCAAGAGTGAGCGTGAGGAACGCTATCACATTGCTTTAAAGAAAATTAATTCTTTTGAGATGCTTCCCAAAGAAAGTGCTAATGACATGTACACTCGCTTGAATGTTCTTGTAGAGGACCTCAATGCTCTTGGCCTCACTCAAATGAGCCAATCGGATGTTGCAAGGAGGATCTTGAGTGTTCTTCCCGTTGAGAAGTATGGTCACATTGTCACCATGCTTCACCAAAGTGATATTTCCACCGCAACACCGACACAAGTATTGGGGAAGATCAATGCTCATGAGATGTACATGCACATTACTCCGGAAGAGGGCTCATCATCTTCCAAGAAGAAAGACTTGGCCTTCAAAGCTAGCCATGACAAGAAGAAGAAGAAGGGCCAAGCCATGATGGTGCAAGAAAGCTCAAGTGAAAGTGATGTCGATGATGAATCACTTGCACTCATGGTGAGAAAGACCACCAAGATGCTAAAGAAGCTCAACAAGAGTGGCATCAAGTTCGATGGAAAGAAAAAGAAATTCTTCACAAGTAGCAAGAGAAAGCCCATCTCGGAGATGGATTGCTACAATTGTGGTGAACTTGGCCACTTAGCTCATCAATGCCCTAGACCACCAAAAGACAAGTTCAAGAACAAGAACAAGGGCAAGAAAAATGATTCAAGTGATGAAGAAGATGAGAAGAAGAAGAACAAGCCATACAAGAAGAAGGATGGCAAGAAGAAGGAGTTCTACAAGAAGAAGAAGGGAGGAAAGGCATACATTGTTGGTGATTGGCTCACCGACATTGAATCATCTTGTGAGTCCTCTGAAGATGAGAGCAATGATGAGAAAGAGAAGGTTGCCGCCTTTGTGATGGGGCCATCATCTTCACCGACATCTTCACCACCACCTTCACCGCCCCCTTCACCATCATCGTCCACTACTCACCTATGCCTTATGGCCAAGGGTGAACGAAAGGTACAAAACCATGATAGTGATGATGATGATGATAGTGATAGTGATGATGAATATGACGCACCTTCTTATGATGAACTTGTAAAATTGCTAAACAAATACACTAAGATCATAAGAAGGACAAGAAATGAAAATGATGAACTTCAAAATGAAAATGAATCACTCTCATCAAAGCTTGAAAATGCTCAAAAGACTAGTGGTGAGCTTAGAGATCAAAATGAATTTATGTCTTCCACTCTCAAGGAGCTCAAAACCTCAAATAAAGAGCTTAAAGATCAACATGATAAACTTGAGAAGAAGCATGATGAGCTCATCACTAGACATAACTCTTTGAAAGACAAATACACCACATTAAAAATTGACTATGATAGTCTTGTGGTTGCTAATGAACTTGCTCTTGAGACACATGATGCTACTAACAATGTTGTTAAGTGTGATATAGCTACATCATGTGATGATTTGATCATTGAAAGCATTGAGCAAGGTTCTAGTAGCAAAGGCAAGAGTGTGGTTGAGTCAAACAACTATGATGATTATGCCAAGATCAAGTGTGAGAATGAGAAGCTTGCAAATGAGAACAAGAAGCTTAAAGGTTTGATGGCTCTTGAGAAGCAAACAACAAATGAGTCACTCATTGAAGAGAACAAAAAGCTCAAGCAAGAAAAAGAGCATCTCAAGACCGGTCTAAGCAAGTTCACAAGAGGTCAATATTTGCAAAGTGAGCTCCTCATGAACACCGTAATGAAGATGGATAGAAGTGGTATTGGGTACTTGGCAAATCAAGAGAAGAAGGCAAAAGCTCAACAACAACAAAGCAAGTCAAAGCCCAAGCCAAAGAGATGTGTTGAGTGTGGTCAAGAAGGTCACTTTGCTCATGAATGCAAAACTCCACCACCACAACCCTTGCCCAAGCATGCTAGACCCTTTGCCTTCAATGCTCATTACATGCTAAGAAAAGATTCAAATGGAAAGATGAAAGTCATGTTTTTGGGTCCCCCAAACAAGAATAGGCCAAAGAAAATATGGGTTGCCAAGTCACTAGTTGAGAAAGTCAAGGGCCCCTCTCAAGTTTGGGTCCCTAAACAAAAAGCTTGATCTCTTGTGTGTAGGTGAACTACAAGACCGGTGGATCTCATTGGGTTATTGATAGTGGTTGCACTCAACATATGACCGGTGATCCTCGTATGTTCACCTCCATTGAAGAGAATGGGATATGTCAAGAGAAGATCACATTTGGGGATAATTCAAAGAGCAAAGTCAAGGGTATAGGCAAGATTGCAATATCAAATGATCACTCACTCTCAAATGTGCTCTATGTTGCGTCATTGAGTTTCAACTTATTATCCGTCGGGCAACTTTGTGACCTTGGCTTCCAATGCTTGTTCACACCAAATGAAGTGGAAGTTTCAAAGATAGATGACAAGCAAGTGATATTCAAAGGCTTTAGATACAACAATCTTTATCTTGTTGACTTCACCTCCGAAGATGCAAATTTGATGACATGTTTGTTCACCAAGACCTCACTTGGTTGGCTTTGGCATAGGAGGCTTGCACATGTTGGAATGAGCACTCTCAACAAGCTATTGAAGAAAGAACTAGTGAGAGGATTGAAGGATGTGAAGTTTGAAAAGGTCAAACCTTGTAGTGCATGTCAAGCGGGCAAACAAGTTGCAAACACTCATCCAACCAAAGCTTTCATGTCAACTTCAAGAGTGCTAGAACTTCTACACATGGATTTGTTTGGGCCTACAACATACAAGAGTTTGGGTGGTAATCTCTATTGTCTTGTGATAGTGGATGACTACTCAAGATATACATGGACTTTCTTCCTTCATGACAAATCCGAAGTGGCAAATTGCTTCAAGAAGTTTGCAAAGAGAGCTCAAAATGAATTTGAAGTCAAGATAAAGAAAATTAGAAGTGACAATGGCAAAGAGTTTGACAACACCAACATTGAAGCTTATTGTGATGAAATTGGAATCAAGCATGAAGTTTCTTCAACCTACACTCCTCAACAAAATGGTGTAGTTGAGAGAAAGAACCGGACTTTGATTACCCTTGCAAGAACAATGCTAGATGAGTACAACACTCCGGAAAAATTTTGGGCCGAGGCAATCAACACCGCATGCTATGCTTCAAATCGCTTCTTCCTCCAAAAGTTTCTTGGCAAGACCCCCTATGAGTTGCTTAATGGGAAGAAGCCGGACGTCTCATTCTTCCGGGTGTTTGGTTGCAAATGCTACATCTACAAGAAGCGTCAACACCTAAGGAAGTTTCAAAGACGTTGTGATATTGGTTTTCTTGTTGGTTACTCATCAAAGTCCAAAGCATATAGAGTATTTAACCATACCACCGGTTTGGTTGAAGAAACATATGATGTGGAATTTGATGAATCTAACGGCTCCCAAGGAGCAATTGAGAATTGTGATGATGTAGGTGATGAACCCTTGAGGGAGGCCATGAAGAACATACCCGTGGGAGACATCAAGCCAAAAGATGATGAAGACGATGTACAAATCATTGATCCACCATCTTCATCACGTGTGCCTCAAGATGATGACAAGAATGAGAGAGTTGAAAATGAAGACACTTATATCTCTCATGAACAAGCCGAGGCACAAGCTCAAGATGTTGATGCTCCCCATCCACCTCCTCAAGTGGTTGATAGAAGAAATTCACCTCTACTCCAAGCACATCCACAAGAACTCATCATAGGGAGTCCTACTAAGGGAGTGATGACTCAATCTCAAAAGCTTGCTTCTTTTGTTGAACATCACTCCTTTGTCTCTTGTGTTGAACCTAAGAATGTAGAAGAAGCTCTTCAAGATCCGGATTGGGTGAATGCCATGCATGAAGAATTGAACAACTTCACCCGCAATCAAGTATGGACACTTGAAGAGCATCCTAAAGGTGCAAGAGTCATTGGAACCAAGTGGGTGTTCCGAAACAAGCAAGATGACCAAGGCATAGTAGTGAGGAATAAGGCAAGACTAGTTGCAAAGGGGTTCTCTCAAGTTGAAGGCCTTGATTTTGGAGAGACCTTTGCACCCGTTGCAAGACTTGAAGCCATTCGTATCCTTCTTGCATATGCATCACATCATGATATGAAACTATATCAAATGGATGTGAAAAGTGCATTCTTAAATGGCTTTATAAATGAACTAGTCTATGTTAATCAACCTCCCGGGTTTGAAGACCCTAGATATCCTAATCATGTTTATAGGTTGTCCAAGGCGCTATATGGGCTCAAACAAGCCCCTAGAGCGTGGTATGAGCGCCTCCGAGACTTCCTCATTGAGAAGGGCTTCACCATTGGGAAGGTCGACACCACACTATTCACCAAGAAGCTTGATGGGGAGATCTTCATTTGTCAAGTGTATGTTGATGATATCATCTTCGGGTCAACAAATGAAGATTATTGCAAGGAATTTGGTGAATTGATGTCGAAGGAGTTCGAGATGTCAATGATTGGTGAGCTCACATTCTTCCTTGGTTTTCAAGTCAAGCAAATGAGAGAAGGGATTTTCATCTCTCAAGAAAAGTATACCAAGGATCTTCTCAAAAGATTCAAGATGGAAGAATGCAAACCAATCAAGACCCCAATGCCATCAAATGGACATCTCGACCTAGATGAGGGAGGTAAACCGGTTGATCAAACTCTCTACCGTTCTATGATTGGTAGCTTGTTGTACCTTACCGCATCTAGGCCCGATATCATGTTTAGTGTGTGCATGTGTGCTCGCTTTCAAGCGTGCCCTAAAGAACCTCACTTAAGTGCCGTAAAAAGAATCCTAAGATATCTTAAGCACACCCCAAGCATTGGTCTTTGGTATCCCAAAGGAGCTAGATTCCAACTAGTTGGCTATTCCGATTCGGATTATGCCGGTTGCAAAATTGATAGAAAAAGCACATCCGGAGGGTGCCATTTGCTTGGGAGATCTTTAGTATCTTGGTCATCTAAAAAGCAAAATAGTGTGGCTTTGTCCACCGCCGAGGCGGAATACATTGCCGCGGGGGCTTGTTGTGCACAAATCTTATATATGAAACAAACCCTCCTAGACTATGGAATTGTTCTTGAAAAGGTGCCACTTTTATGTGACAATGAAAGTGCCGTTAAAATTGCTAACAATCCGGTACAACACTCTCGCACCAAGCACATTGATATCCGCCATCACTTTCTAAGAGATCACGTTGCTAAAAATGACATATCACTAGAAGGTGTAAGAAGTGAAAATCAATTAGCGGATATCTTCACTAAACCTTTGGATGAGGCCACCTTTTGTAGGCTAAGAAGTGAACTAAATGTGCTTGATTCAAGCAACTTTAAAAAATGAGCGTGTGTTGTCCCTTGCATTGCATTGTATTATATGTCATGTTTATTTTATCGCAATGCATTTAGGGCTTGGCTAACATGGTTACGATAACCTTCCTTTGGAGGAGTGAAGAAGCCTAACCGTGGATCAAACTTGACAAGCAACCTAGCTTTACCTTCTTGTATTGCATTGCATATGCATGGTTGTTTGTTTGTCATTTCTTTTCGGTTTAGCTTTGAGCAACCTCTGTGTTCGTCCATGGGTAGAGAGAGCTTTTTGATGCTCCTAAAGGTCCAAAAACTCTATTGCATGGCCATACGTTGCTCCTCGGGTGTTTATTGCCTATTTTCCTAAAAATAATACTAGCCTAAGGCAAACTATTTTGAAAAATTTGAGGGTTTGAGTGAGGTCACTCATATCATGTTCCAATTGGTGTTTATTTGTGTCTCTTTGAATTGGAACTTGATTGGGAGAAGTCGCGTCGGAGTTTGGAACGAAGAAGGGCGAAGAACAGCGACCGGACGCTGGACCGGACGCTGCACCGGACGCAGTGATGCTTCACCACCGCGTCCGGTCCCGGCGTCCACCAGCGCGTCCGGTCATCCAGAAGACCAACTCCAGACCTAGTGACCGGACGCTGCACCGGACGCGCCTGTGTTGACCACCGCGTCCGGTCCCGGTTACCACCACCGCGTCCGGTCATCCGCGATGAATTCCCGAGCTCCCCACGACCGGACTCTGACCGCGTCCGGTCAGTCCTCACCGGACGCGTCCGGTCACTCCAGGAGCTTACTGGAGTGTGACCGGACGCTGCACCACCGCGTCCGGTCATAACGACCACCGCGTCCGGTCATCGCGCGTCAAGCAGATCTAAGTCCTTCATAAAACCGTTCGCGCTCGGCTCTGTTTTTTTCACCCGTACGCTATTCCGCCGCCGCCGCTTGCCCTAAGTCGCCGATTCGCCGTCCTCCGCCGGTGACCCCTCGCCTTCAGCCGCGCCGCGCCATCCTCGCCCGCACGCCCTCGCTGCTCGCGCGCACCCGCTGCCCGCGCCCTGCCTGCGGCCGAGCTCGAGCCACCGCCGCCGCCTTCAGCCGCGCCGCCGCCTTCTCCCGCCGCCGGCAAGCATCTCCACCGCCGTGAGCCTCTTTAGCAGCGTCGCAGCTTCCCCTCGTGCCCAAGCTCCTTCTCCACCTTCGGCCGAGCCACCTCTAGGGTTTTGCCCAAACCCTAGCCTAGGGTTTTGCCCTAACCCGTCTCAAGGTGATGATTTTGTTCGTTTTCGGTCAATTTCATCAAATTCCGTCGTTAGGGCTAACCTTGACCGTAATCGTCCGTTGCTTATCTCGACTCGGTCCTTTCAGAGCTCGTTCGTCGAATTCGGGAAATCTCGCGACCTAGGTCACCGCATCTTGTCACCGTCGTCTCGCCGATCAGAGGTAGCTTCGCGTCACGATTCACTTCGTATCTCACATGCTTGCTATCTCTAGGGTTTCGTACCTTTTAGTTATATATGTGCTTATAGTAGATCTTTCTATTCCGTCGTTGCAGCGAGTCAGTCGGTGTGTCAGGGTCAGATCTGTTTGCTGAATCCGAGGCCAAGCCTACGGATACGGATTGAGGCCAAGCCTCTCGAGTGACAGTTCACCATCTTACAGAGGCTCTCAGTCAGTTGGTCAGCATGGTGTGTTGCAAGAACGCCGGTGGTGCTCCTGGTGACGGGGATGACAGTCCTCCTCGTTGTGCTGAGATTGCACGTGGAAAGCGCATCAAGATAATGGCCAGAAAGAAGAAGAAGACGCTTACAGAGGCAGAGGTTGCTCAGGCCGTGGCAGATGCTGCAGAGCAGGCAGAGAGAGGTGGCAGGAGCAGTGGCATACACATAGGTGAGCGTCGCCTTCACCTTGAAGGTCGACAGCTCGGCACTGAGGCCACTGAGGGTACCAAGGATACTGGGGCTACAGAGCAGATGTCAGTTGATCCACCTGCAGAGCCTACAGAGGCTACAGAGGCTCCAGAGGCTCCAGAGGCCACAAAGGATACAGAGGAGCAGCCAGCTCAGTCTCCACCACATCGCCGCTCCACACGTGCTCGTACTCAGGTGACACCTAGGCCAGAGCGCCAGCGTCATGGAGCACGCCCTCCTCCCAGAGCTAGAGGTTCGCCCCCGGTCGAGCACTTTGACCTGAGGGGTGCTATAGCACGTCAGGTGCAGGGGTTGAGGTTCGTGGAGGTCAGCCGTTGGTTTCCACCTGTCAGGGATCACAGAGCTTCCGAGGGTTTCTATACCCCCCTTCAGGAGGATTTCTACATGGCTTTAGTTGACAGTGGTATTGCTTTCCGACCACAGAGGGTATGTCGGCTTGAGGCACTGGTTGATGTTGTGGGAGAGCAGCTTCGTCCGCACCTGTCCTATATGCCTGGCTTGTCAGATCTTCTTGGACGGACTGGTGCATACTGCGGTACATGGGTCAGGGAGTTTTATGCTTCACTTTGGATTGATCCTGCCCATGAGTTTATTCACTTTACATTCAGAGGCCGCGATCATAGACTTTATAGCTTCAGAGCGAGAGAGATCCTCAGACTCCCAGCTTCTGACATGAGGATCCATCAGTTGTGTTATGGTCAGACTCCTTCGCCCAGACGCCCTCACGGCGGAGCAGTGCCACCTACAGACTTAGTCCGACCCTGCTTTCGTGAGCCTTTTGGCGAAGGGTCTCGTCGTACGCCTGCCAGCCTGACACCACTTGCCAGAGTCTTGGATGCTATTATCAGACGCACTCTTCTTCCTAGACTTGGCTACAGAGAGGGACTGACACGTATGCAGCTATGGGTTGTTCACCATCTCCTCTTACAGACATAGTTTGATATTTGGGATCTTATACTTAGTGAGATGGAGGACACCATAGCTGAGGGCTTCAAGGGAAATCGTCAGCTTCCCTATACACACTGGATCTGCTTTATCATTAGATCTTCTATTCAGATGCCACCAGAGATCAGGGCGGAGATATCAGACACTACCACTGCCTTCCCTGAGTATGATATCCGCCAGCTTTGGGCCTCAGTCACCAGAGATCAGGCCCCAGTGCCAGGACAGCGTGAGCGCCCAGAGGTTCCTGAGATAGCAGCTGAGCAGGATGCTACAGTGGACGAGCTTGCCGAGGCAGAGCTTGCAGACCTTGACGCTCAGACTGCTGATATACCTGAGGATGTTACTTCTGATAGCACCGATGAGGACTACCAGCCCATCCCCAGGTACCGGTCTCCTCGGTCTCACGACCACGAGGCCGGTGGCTCTGGTTCAGCCTCCCGCTCAGACCCAGCCATGGTGGCTATACTTGAGAGGCTGACCCAGGCCCAGGAACGATAGGAGCAGCAGATTCAGCGACAGGCTCAGGACACAGCTGCAGCATTTGCACAGATTCAGGCTCGTCAGGACGAGTTTCAGCGACAGCAGCTTGAGATCCAGAGGCAGCAAGTTGAGATGCAGCGACAGAACCAGCAGCAGTATCTGGACCTTCTGCGCCATCTAGTCACGGTTGGGGTTCCTCCGCCTACTTCCGTCCTGACTCCTGCTTTACAGTCGAGTGGTCCATCGAGTCAGGGACAGCCGAGCTTCCAGTTCACATCTCCACAGCAGCAGGTTCCCCAGTCCTTCCAGTCCCCGAGCTTCACTCCTATTCATACAGGGTTTACACCGTCAAACCAGCCTCGCCCGCACCTCCTGACAGGCACACCACTTGGTGATTTCAGTGCTACCTACAGCGAGTTGACTGGTCAGCCGACACCCTCGCATACTACTACATTTCATACTTCTTCAGGGTTGTCAGCTCCCGAGGCAGCTATTCCTCCAGTGACAGGGACCGGGACTACAGAGACTATCCCGTCTTCAGTTGCCTCGACAGATCCCCTTGCTATTGGCTCGCTACAGGCTCTGGTCACACAGACGGATCCTCTTATTGCTACTACGTTAGTACCTGTCCCTGCTCAGACCCAGACCACTTTACAGCCACGTGCTTCTTCAGAGGGTCAGCCAGATAGCTCAGATTCCGAGGGAGATTCGCTACACTTCGTGATCACTCCGCGCACCTCGGCACCCAACACGACTCCGTCTGTCCCCCCGTCAGATCCTTAGATTAGTTTTTGGCGCTTAATGCCAAAGGGGGAGAGAGAGTAGTTTCAGGGGGAGTTTTGATAGAGGGTTTTCGTTTTTTGTGTGCTACATTCATGCATCATGTTTACTTTTCAGTCATTGCATTCGTGTGACATTGTCGTGGTGTGGTAAACCTTGAGTCTTTATGTGTTATCTCGTCACAGTGTTAATAAATGTCACCGTTTTAGTTATATAGCTCCAAGGTTGTTCTTCCGTGCCTTACTCTGATTTCTTATGAGCTATAATCTTTATGTGTACTAACGTTTTTTGTCTTATCTTATGAAGTACACTCTTTTGGCTTGGGGCACATAAGCAATTCCTACCCCTTTGTGCTTATTGCTTTCTGCTTATGTGAACCAAGCATACTCGAAAACCTCCACTCAAATCTTTTGAACCTTAGTGTTGTCATCAATCACCAAAAAGGGGGAGATTGAAAGCATCTAGGCCCCAAGGTTTGGTTTCGGCAATTGATGACAACGCTTTATTACCATGACTAACGTGTGTTTTGCAGAAACTTTGGTAAGTTAGGTCATGGAGGTTATAACTGCTTTGGGCACCATGGTATTCGTGTCCCTTGATGGAAATTGTTTCGGTTTTCAAAAGAGTGACGTCAAGATTAAGGACGGTTAGTTCCGGATGTCGAGGTGTTGAGATACATTCGGAATAGTCGTTAGGATCTTCGTTTTTCTCTTTTGGCCGTACTATAAAGGGGGGCATGAACGGGTAGCTTGACCTAGGCGAGTCCTATGTTTAGGTGTGGTGCACACTTGTTAAACTTGGCGTTAGGCAGCTCTAGAATAGCTCAAAGTTCAGTTGGAAGCAACTTGGTTCAAGTTGCGACGCGTTTCGGAAAGTTTTGGGCTGTTTTCCACTGACCGGACGTGGTCTTCGGCATGACCGGACGCGTCCGGTCAGTACGTTACTGCGACTAGGGTTTGCCTCTGACGACCGGACGCGGTCCTCGCGAGGACCGGACGCGGTGGTCAGAGGCTGACACGTGTCACTTGAGGGGAACACCCGTCGGACGCGACCTGGGTGTGATCGGCGCGTCCGGTCACAGTCCAGTAAGGTCCAGAGACGACCAGACGCATCTGGTCATCACCGATCAGACGTGGCCTCGCGTCTGGTGCGAGTACAGTATGCTCCCTACACGATCGGACGCGTCCGGTCACCCCTGACCGGCGCGTCCGGTCACTCAGTTGAAAAATCGGGATTCGACCGTTACGGGCGACCGGCGCATCCGGTCACTTCGACCGGCGTGTCCGGTCAGCCCGTGTCAGAACATAATGGTTCGTTTTGTTTAAGGGATGTATAAATACATCCCCTCCACCTCTTTTAGAGGTCTCTTGCTCATTTGAACATCTGAGAAAACCCTTTAGAGTGCAAGGGAGTGCAAGAGCTCTAGTGAGGATAGAGATTTGAGGATCAAAGCTTGAGAGTTCCTCACTAGTGATTAGAGAGTAGCAAGTGTGCATCCACCTTCTCATTTGGGCTCGTTGTGGTCAAGTGAGAGTTCTAGCTTGTTACTCTTGGTGATCGCCATCACCTAGACGGCTTGGTGGTGATTGGGAGTTTGGTGATCATCCGGCGGAGCTTGTGGATGACCCAACTCATGTTGTGAGCGGTTTTGGGTGATTCACCGCGACGGAGTGTCGAAGAATCAACCCGTAGAGAGCACTTGATCCTTGCGCGGATCAAGGGGGAGCGACACCCTTGCGCGGGTGCTCCAACGAGGACTAGTGGGGAGTGGCGACTCTCCGATACCTCGGAAAAACATCGCCGTGTTCCTTGCCCTTTTACATTCAAGCATTTACATTCTCGTATTTACTTTCATTGTTTGATTTATATTCCTAGAATTGCCATGCTAGACTAGGATTGGAAACTAGGGTGCAAAACTTTTATCGGTAGACTCTCTAGGAACACAACTAGGCACTAGGGGTGAATTCCGGCTTGTAGGATTTAATTCTTGCAATTAATTTTTAGAAAAGCCCAATTCACCCCCCCTCTTGGGCATCTTGATCCTTTCAGAGAGGGTTCCAGTTGAAAAAGTACTAGAGAGAAAGAAAAATAGAAAATAATTAGATTGATTTAGAAATAGTCTGGGGTTCCTAATGTAAAGTGCCGGTTAGCTTTTCTTTTTCCCTATAAAATGATCAAAACGGCTGAAACTTCAAAATTACGTAATAAATCCTAGAAAACCCAAAAATGGTGAAATAAATTTTAGTAGCATTGAATTAACTATAACTACACAGTAGAAGTGGTAAATCACATGTTGCATACTTTATGTTGATCACATGTTGCATACTTTATGTTTTCTAGATAAATACATGTCGGTGTCCGGACCCGGGAGGCCCCTAAGCTGACGAGTGAATTTGTGCTGCGTGTTCCCTAATCCGGATGGTGATGCAAAGAGAATGCACGGGAGTTTATCCTGGTTCTGGCAAAGAAGGCCCTACGTCCAGCGGAGAAGAAAGGGTATTGTATTTCCTTGCACCTAAGTGCTTGCGTAGGGGTTACAAGTTGCGAGAGAGGGAGCCAGTCCCAAGTCTCAAAGAGAGACTACAATGGAGCATTGCTTGGGATGTTGATCTCAGTAGTGAGGTGGTGTCTTGCAGTTTTCGTCCTTTGTCCTCCGTTGTCCCCTAGGAGGGTCCCCTGCCTCCCCTTTGATAGGGTCAATTGAAGGCAGAGGAGTCGGTAAAACCCTAGGGCGGTGCCTTAGAGGTGAAGGTCCGACGTGTGCCTGTGAGGGCTGCTGTAGCGACGTACTTCAGGAATGGTTGGCCATCCCCGGAGTACCATGGTGGCGTCAGGGATGCGACGGTGAAAGACCTTGAGTCCTGTGGCGAGCGGACGTGCAGGCATTATCCTCTTATTGACCGGCAATTAGTTGAGGCCAGATTGAGGCGTATCTGAGGGGGTCGACGGGGAATGGATAAGGCCAGGCCCCAGAAATCTGGGATGTGACGGTCGTCGTTTTGTGCCTCGAGGGGGCATCGATGGCGAAACAGTATCCGACATGGTGTGTACAGTGATAGGTTTTCACCGCCCATCCTGGGATGGGTGGTAAAAAGTGGGATTTGACGCTGGTACTGCTTCCATGCTGGCGGTGCTATAGCCACGTAGGTAGGAAGTGGTTGGCGGTTGCATTAAATGCCTTGACTTTTGTCTGTAAGTAGGTGGGTGAGGAAGTGCCGGCCGACTTGACCCAGGGTAGACCGGATCGACCCATGGTCGTGCGAGTCGAAGATTTTTCCAGGAGTTGAGGCGCATCGTCGAGCGGGCCTCGTGCGAGTTAGAACACAGTCGAGGGTGTCCCGTCCTTACACGTATATGGTTTTTCAAGGGTTTTTGTGATGCGGAATCCTCGGGGGTTTTGGGTACCCCTGGTTTAGGTACCCGATAGTAGCCCCCGAGCCTTTGTGTGAGTGTGGGCACTCTTACAGAGGCTCAGCAAGTCATGAACTAGAGTCGTAGCGTCGTTGCTCTTCCGGTGGGTGCGTGCGAGCGCACCCGCCTGGTGTAGCCCCCGAGGCCTCGGAGGAGTGTTTGACTCCTTCGAGGGCTATAGTATGTTATGTCGCAAGGCGTTCCTGTGTTCGAGCCCCCATGTTGCGTTTGGTCCCCTTTCGTTCGAGGTTAGCCTTTTGCGTTCAAGCCCCCGAGCCTCGCGCGCGTGAGGTCGATCAGGATCTTGCTCATCTTCATAATACGACCCTCACGCATCCTTTGGGAAAGAGGAGGGGTGGGGAACGCTGTACTACCCTCGATGGGCGAGTTCCGACGGTCTCCGGTGAGCTGCTAGCGGGGAATTCGAGTGGGAGCCCGTGCCCCGTCCGATAGGGGTCGGCTGGTGGCCGCGGAGGCGCTCTCCAAAAAGTGCCAAAGAGTGGTCGTGTGGATCTCGGCTCCGTTCGATAGGATCCGAAGGCTCGATGCCTCCCTCCGAGGGGATTCCACCGTCATCCTCTCCTTTAGCCTCAAATATGTCTGAGGTCATCTCGAGAAAGTGGCTTGAGCCCTAGCCTTGTACGGGCATGTCCTCAGTCATCCCTGACTCTGTTTACTCGAGGGCAGCTGTCGAACCCTGGTCGAGGGCCAGCTTTTGATCCCTCAAGGTTTATAGCGGGCTTGGAGCCCATTGTTCACTCACCTAGAAACATCCGTCTACAGGCCTCCCTTCCGGCCCATTGGGGCGCATCTTTTTAGGAGGGGAGTGAGATCGGTGTGGTAGTGGGCGACGTGGTGCGACGGTTGCGGAATATGCGGTGGACACGTGTCCTGATACATGGGTTTCGAGTGAGTGGTTAGGTAGGGGCATTGAATGTGGAAACTATTCCTACCTTTCTGCCGGGCGCGTCGGTTCGCCTTCTGTCGGGGTATAAGTACAAAGCTTGGGGTCTCGCGTGCCTCTCACCGGCCCTTTGTGATTGCTCTCTCTTTTCCTTGCCTCCATCAGCCGCTCTCTGCCACCACCGTCATCTCTTTCCCCGTCGCCACCGTAGTCCGATCCTCGACGCCCATGGCGGGAAAGAGTCAAGTTCTCCCTGCGGACGCGTGGGTCCTTTCCTCGGTGATGGAGAGGAAGATGGAGGACCTGGTACACGATGGCCTCCTATGATCGAGGGTGAGTTGGAGCCAGCCGGAGTGGAGGGTGCCGCCGTCCAGCCACCGGGAGCCGGCGCCCCCGGAGGGCTACGTGGTGAGCTTCATTGCCTTCCATGAGAGGGGGCTCAGGATGCCGCCAAGCCAGTTCATGAGGGTGCTCCTGCACTACTACAAGGTGAAGCTCCATCACCTCGCCCCCAACTCCGTCTCGTAGGACACCATCTTTGCGGCAGTCTGTGAGGGGTATTTGGGGATGGAGCCCCACTGCAATGTGTGGCTTCATCTCTTCAAGGCGGAGCATTTCACCAAGAAGGCGGGTGAGCAGGGAGTGCGGAGTGCGGTGCACGCCGGCAGCTGCACCCTCCAAGTCCGGGCGGGTCGAGGTGAGCTCTACATCCCGGCGCAGCTCATCTCGTCGAACAGTGGATGGCATGATGGGTGGTTTTACCTATGCAACGACGATGACCGCCTGCCGAAGTTCTCGGGCTAGGTCCTGATGTCGCGCGAGGACAACTGGTCGTACGACATTGTTGAGGAAGAGAAGCCAAAGCTATAGCCGCTCCTCGACGCGCTAAGGAGACTCCGTCAGCGTGGACTGACTGCGAGGATGGTGGCCGCCACATTCCACCGTCGGAGAGTGCTGCCATTGATGCAGTGTCGACTCCGGATCGACGAGATGACGCCGGGCGTCTCATTGGAGGGGAGTCAGATGTCGCACGTGACCCTCCCCCTCGATGAGGTTGCCCGGCGTGCGCGGTGGATGGTGGGTAGCTTCAAGCAGGAGGACATCGACAAGGTCCCGATGCGACCCAACCAGGGTTTCGAGCCTCTGGTAAGTGTTGTTTCGCTAGCCTTGTGCCCTTTTGCTTCTTGGCTCTCATGATTTAGTCCATCGAGGATTCTGTGCAGGATTTGTCGGCGGTCAAGGACTCATGGCCACCGGTCCCAGAAGATCGTGCCGCTCGAGAGGTGAGACGCCTTTCTGTGGCTCAAAAGAAGAAAGAGAAAGATGCCGCAAAGAAGCGTCAGGTCAGGAAGGCCCTCGAGTGCGAGGCATTGAATAGGCGTCACCACCAATAATGGCTCGAGGGTCTCCCCATCGAGGAACCCCCCTCTGAGACAGCCTTGGAGGAGGATGATGATGATGATAGCGACGATAGTGGCGCCGAGTCGCGGTATGATACTGCGACTTTTCTCGCGCATCTCCCTAACGTGCGGTCCCTGCAGGGGCTCGTCGATGGGGGCTCGACCTCCCAGGCGTCGAGGGCAGCCTCGGCGCTCGTCGAGTGGGAGGAAAAGCCAGCGGGAGGAAGGGCCCGAGAAGGGCCTTCAGAGAGGGGATCCGCCGCACCTAGGGTCCTTCCAACGACGTCGGTGGTGCCACGTCCACGCGTCCGATCGCCCCGGACCTCATTGGCGGGCAGGCCAATGATGTCGACGCCTAAAATCGTGGTGCCATCGTCAGGCATGAGGACTCGTGGCCAGATGGCCTCCTCGGCGCAGAGGACCTCAGGGGCCTTGTCAGCCCCGGCTCCAAGGAGCTCCGAGCCGAGCGGAGGCTCGATGGAGGGGGGATCTCAGAAGCCATCGAGTGGCTTGGGGACGCTGGGGACGAGGCCCCTGATCCCCTTGTCTAGGTAAGTGTTTTGCTTCACCTTTTCGACAAGGTTGTCTTGCTTTCCATTCTGACGTGGTTGTTTACTGCGCAGTCATAAGCGTAAGGTGGAGCTTGCGGCTATGACACCTGTCAAGGCGCTCAAGGCTGGCGTCGGCCTGATGATGCGGACACCGGCCGACGACACGGCCTGGGTCGCAAAGTGCCACGCCACCACAGAGTGGCTCAAGGCGAAAGAGGCCGCCGCCAAGGTAGGCGCAAGCGCCCAAGAGGGCGCCAGAATTGGTGAACCCGTATGGGGGCCTGAGCAGGTCAAGGCAGCTCGGAGCGGTACCGAGCATGACGGGCCCGGAAGCGGTGGGACAGAGCTGGGGTTGGCCACAAGGACCTTGGAGACCGTCGAGCCCCGCAGGATGCGGGGGAAGGAGAGGGGCAGCTAGAGCCGCAAACAGAGCGGGAGGAGCCGCAACGGCAGCTGCAACAGCACCAGCAGGGAGAGCCACAGCTGGGAGCGGAGCGGGGCGAGCTGGACCAGCCGAGGGAGCCAGTGATCGAGGCAGAATGGGAGGTGGCCATGCCACCGCCCAACATACTGGCGGAGGTGCTGGCTAACGGGAGGCCAGTCCTGCCCCAGGGGTCGGCTTCGGCTGTGATCGATCTCACCATCGATGACCCTCCTTCCGATAAGGGGAAGCAGAAGGCGGACGTCGAGATGGTCGATGCCTCGGATCGGCCCAGGGCTCCCGTAGTGCCAGAGGACGACATGGCGGAGGCGTCCGCCAGGTGGCCCGATTTCACGGAGCTAGCGCTTGTGTGGTCAGAGGAGGAGCTCCGGCGTTGGGGTTGGTCGACCCTTGAGTTCAGGGATGTGGTCAATCCCAACACCGGGCCCTTCTTCGCCCTCGATGACAAGGATGAAGTGCAGCACTGAGAGTACGTCGAGGGACTCCGCAAGCATTCCGTGCAATCCCTATGGATGGTCACGGATACCCTGGTGCGGGGGATGTCAGAGGCCTTCGAGGTGAGCGGTGTTTGTTATTTTATTTGGCTCGTACCCCCTTTTGCCTTGGTTCTGACTTAGAGTTTGGCCGTGGTCAGGAACTGAAGGAGCGATCGCACCGCAAGTCGCTATTCATCCGCCATGAGAGCGGTGTGTGGGTGGCGCTTCTGCGCCAATGGGCTCTGGTCGTGGAGGCCAACCAGTGGCTGTCCAAGAAGAGCGCCAAGGCAGACGAACTTCGTGTCATCACCACAGCGCTCAAGGAAGAGGTGGCACATGCACGGGATGCTGCAGCCAAGGCACTGGAGAATGCGGCCAAGGCTCGAGGGGAAGCGGCCATGGCTCACGAGGATCTTGTGCCATTGTTAGCGCGAGTGAAGGAGCTCGAGGAGGATGTCGCTCTTGTCAGCGGCCAGCGCGATGCCCTCAACATCCAGATCCGGATGGCGTCCGCTCGCATCGAGACCCTAGAGAATGAGGTCGCGACGTTGAAGGGGACTGTCCGAG
This sequence comes from Saccharum spontaneum, assembly GCA_022457205.1. Lineage (NCBI taxonomy): Eukaryota > Viridiplantae > Streptophyta > Magnoliopsida > Poales > Poaceae > Saccharum > Saccharum spontaneum. Next base: position 42,072,756 of record CM039587.1, read on the forward strand.
AGAGGGATGAGGCTCTCTCAGGCACTAGTCGGGAGATCAAGACGTTGAGGGCGACCATTCGTGACAAGGACGAGGCTCTTCAGGCGGCGGGGAAGGCGCGTGATGAGCTACGCATTGAGATCGTGGGCTAGCAGGCCCATGCGGAGGTAAGCCTTTGCCAAGCTTTGACCTTGACTTTGAGCTCCAATGTCTTTGCTGACTTGGCCTTTGTGTTTCAGAGCTGGAGAAGCAGCAACGTGCGGCCCAGGCGACGGCTACCTCGTTCCAAACCCTCCTTAAGGCCGAGGCCAGGCGGAACCAACTACTCCAGGGCGCAATCACCTCGGTGTGCGATGGCCTGGGGGTCGAGCCTGACGCCGATATCGAGGAGGATGCGCCGGAGAACTCGTTTACGCTGGATGGCGGCGCTGGGTTGCCTCGTCCATGACAAGATCTGAGGGGGGCTGCATCATGGTGTGAAGAGGGCCATGGCGGTCATCCGATCTGGGTTCAAGTATGATATGGGCCTTATTGCGGACGGCTTCATCTCAGACCCAGACAGGACTGACGAGGAGAACGAGGCAGTCTGCCTAGGATTGATCGAGGCTGCGGAAGAGCCCGGGGGTCGACTCGCAAGGCTGTTCGAAGACAAGGTGGTCCCGCCTGCCGTCGATGAGGGCCTGTGAGCCAAACCTGGGCAAGAAGGCCCATGTAATAAGTTAGTTATCGTTCGTAACTCGCATCGTCGTGGCCCCAGGGGCCTTAAAACATCTAGATGTAAATATGTACTCATTGTCCTTTTTCATTCGAGTTTTCTGTTCCCTTTTTTGTTCAGATCGCATTCTTATCCTTAGGATGACCTTGCAGCCTCATCGATCACGCAAGAACTCAAATCGAAGCGTATAGGGTCGTCAAACATCGATTGTATGCTTTTTACATGGTCCTCTTAGCACGCAGTTGCACCTCTTGGTGTGGGGGAGTGAGTGGAGGTGCCGTAGCCCAGAGGCATAGGCGATCTCGGGGCTCAACGGGCCTTGAACCTTAGGGTGCTCTCGCGGCTGTTGGGCATTCTTAACGTCATTACCAAAAGTAGACTTAGTTTTCTAATTCTGATAACGGCGCCAAAAATGCCGAACCTATCCCTCATGCCACTTAAGCCAAGTTGTCATCCCCAGCATGACATGAGAGATGCGGTATTGAAATATGCAACTGCTCTTCTAAATAAATAATAAATAAGATCTGCAAGCGCATAGATTAATACCGATGTAGCATTTTAACCGGGAAGTATTCCAGGTATCGTTATTTATATTTTTACCACTGGGAAGGGATTACTAACATCAATGTTGATTATGGAATGGAATATAGGAATGAGTATCAATCATTGCATGTATAAGTGAGAGCATTCATCTATCTCTTGCATACAGGGGTAAGTGTCACATAAAATATAGATAAAGTATGAATGGTGACAAAGATAATTAATCTGATCAGCTAGCCACATATAATAATGATAAGCACCTCAACAGATATTCTAGCAAGTCATTAGCATGGTATTAGGACGAACTACAAGGATATTTCCTAAGTTATTCTTAACTATAAAGTCTAGCATATCATAGTTAGTGCAAGTACACTTGGCAATCATTGCGAAAAAGGACTACGCCCATGCATAGTGATATTATCAAGGAAGATGAGAAACATAGCAATCACTCCCCCATAATAATGTTGCTTTGCCTGCCTTACACACGGGAGGGGGACTATATAAGAACCAACGAAGCTGTCACCATCGTGGACCACCCCATGATCCGGCATATAAGGTGCAATCGCAGATAAATATGGTCTAAGCACCACACCTACACAATATTTATCATTTACCCATGGATCCGATGGATAAACGCTATACGATCCTAAACATGTATATAATTCCAATCTAACTAAGCCAAGCGTATAACTACGATAAACTAAGAACAATATAATCGCAAACATAAACAAGTAGAGCATAGTCATAATCAATATATTGAAATAGAACAAAGTTGTATTCATAATATTGAAGAACAAAGATGAACAATGAAGAACAGTAAAGGAATTACCAAGAATCCTCTTGACAGATCCGGAAACCAATCGAAGATTGACTCCTTCTAGTTCTAATCCTATGTAGCTATGCTATACTAGAGATCTAGTTGATGTGGTGACTCTAGGGCTTGATCAGAGACTCTCCTCCTGAGATTAGGGTTTGAGGAATTGAGAATGAGGGAGTGCCTCCTCCAGGGGCCAGGGGTCCTGCTTATATAGCCCCCTCAAGTGAACGTGGGCCGTCGGATCAAACCGACATTAATCGTACGGTTTTCCTTGATCCCTTAGGTCGGTGGAGCATAATCCGCGAGACAGAGCCTGATTGGCTCTCAGGCCAGGGCGGCCGCCCTAGGGGGCAGGGCGGGCGCCCTGCCTCCGGGCCCGTTCGGCCTCCCGTTCGATCTCGTGGCTTCTGGAGTCTTCTAGATGATAGAAAATCGGTGAACACGTTATTATCTCTATGTAAACCCGACGTGTGGGCCTTTCCTTCGTATTTTCTGATAACCCCCTGCAGAAACAGACAAACACCAAAACTCGTGGAATTCTGTCAGATAAAACCCTAAGTCTAGGTGTTGGTTGCATTTGGATCCTTTTCTTTATTTATTTGATAACTATATTTGGTACTTAAGGACCGTCAACAAACTCCCCCAAGCTTACCTCTTGCTCGTCCCTGAGCAAGGATAGACTCATTATGGATCAGAAGTTGCTGCAACGCCTTTGAACGTTGACGGTACATATGCTTTCAAATAAGGTCTCATCCCTGAGTTAGAGTAAACTGTCAATACTTAAAACTTACTCATTTTACCTTTCACCATGGGGCTTGCAACCGTCACCTGCATCTTGAGTGGTTAAAAGATAGAACGGTCTAGTCAAACGCCATGTCTCTTATTCTTGATCAGCTATAGCTCTGGAGTTTTTGCAAATTTTTCAAATAAAACTCAGAGATTCCTTGTATGACTTTCTCGGGTCTCTCTTTTGTGGTATTTCTGGATCCTTACCAAGGCAGTAATGGTATATGCCTTCTCTCTCAAAGTATGTGGTATTTATGGTATAAGGCGTAGTGACATTGCCTTCTCTCTCACCCTACTCTAATAAGGCTTTGATATCTGGAGCTCATAGGTGGGAGATACAGTATACATACTCATAGAACATTTATTGCATAGTCAAACCATGGATCCAGAGAAACAAGTCAATAAGTCAAATCAAGATGTGCATGTGTGGTGAATGAGTGGTGTATGGTGATAACAAAAGTCTAATGCTCTTCTTGAGGGAATACATACCTTTCTTGCTTTTTAAAACTTTTGAGGGGAATGAGATGCTCTAATTTTTTTTCTTTTTCCTCTCAGGTGGGTATCTTGTACCCCTAATTCTACTGTCGGACACTTGTCCATTTTTACCTCTCGTCTCACTTTTTCTTTCTTCGAGGTTCCGAGCACTTGCTCCTTTTTATTTCCTCGTATTTATATTTTTTTAGAGCAATCTCTCTCTTTTGAAAATATAGCAAGTGGTAGTAGAAATGACTTGAGCATTAACTTCACAGGGAATAACAGGAATGGGATAATGTTTTTGGCTATTCTCTCCCGGGTCAGGAGTAGAATAATTTTGGGTGAATCTGGAGATGGAAATGAGTGGATATATGTGGATGCGTACTTCCGGAGTAGAAGCAGCATGTATGAGTGAACGTACAAGTGAATCTTGATTTTAACCACATGACAAGTTCCTAAGGGTCTACACAACTTGACCACACTCAATGCCCATAAGCAGTAAGTAGTAAAAGTGCGGCTCCTAATCTAACAAGCATGTATATATGGCTGTGGTAGGAATTTAAACTCTCATCATACAGGAACTCATCATGCAACATTTTAAAGATTTTCAAAGATAAAATTCTTCAGAATTCTAGCATCTCTAGGAACAGATAAACAACAGCTCAACCTTCCCATATCATATCTGCTAACAACTTAGACTTCAGATCAAGTTCTCTTCCCACTAGTTCAGGTTTAGAGCCAGTTTTAAATTATAACAGTTATGTCTAAACTAGAGAGAGAACAAATTTGAAAATTAGGCAGAGCAACTATATCCATGCTAGAGTTTTATTTTCAAGATTCAGTTTAGCATAGCTACTTTATTTATTTATTAAACTAAGCAAATATATATAAACACAAAATATTTATTTGGGTTTTCATGATTATGCATCTTTTGATTTTAATAAAGCATAGGTATAAATGTAGATAAAAATACTTATCGGGATAAATGGGGGTGCTCTCCCCCAAGCTGGATCTTGACGTAATTTCTTCTAATGTAGCTAGCAGGTGCAGAGGTGTATTTGAATGTCGGCAGCACCCTGACAACGATTAGGATGTCCTCCATCTGCTAGTCTTCCTGAATTCTGTAGAGTTCAAATAGACAACAAAGCTTCGTGGAACTTGATTAAGCGTTAGCATAAATATCTAGCCTTTATCATGTTTGAGCTTCCTTGATAAATGTCACTCTCTATTTTTATTTTCATTTTTATAGAACAGAAAAAATATATATTATTATATTTTTTATGCCACCACAGTGAATGTACTTATGGGTTTTATGCCACTCGCATACTCACATGGGGCTTACTGTTTTCAACATTTTTTTAGACAGAATGAACATGATTAACTGAGCAATAATTAAAGAGAAAATGATAACTACCAAGTTTACCTCTTGGCACGGCGTTCGGTGTTTTTAAGTCCTCCGAACAGGACTTCTTTTCTTCTTAGTTGTCCTGGGATTTGGGTGGCGTAGACGGTGGTTCCGGCAGCGCCTCCTCTTCTTGTGTAACTTTCTTCGCTTTCCATACCCGACTTGGTGCTTCGGTCTCCTGTTGTGTATCCTCGGGCCTTATGACCTCTCCTTCATAGTCTGCCCATACGTCCTTGATGGTTTGCCTCCTTTGGTTACGGTTACGTCGCCTTCTTCTTGTCCTGACCTGCTTAGAATCTTCAACTATATAGTTAGGGTCATTAAAGTAGCGGCGTATCTTCTCAGAGGGGAAATGCATATGGACTTCTCCGGTTCCAATGTAGATGATTGCTTTGACGGTGCCTGGGAACGGTCTTCCTAGGATGATGGGTGGATCGTACTCGTCGTCTCCCATGTCAATGACCTGAAAGTCTGTATGGACAAAATGATCGTTAATTTTAACAGGGACATCGGTTACTATACCTTTGACCTTTCGGGATGTCTGATCTGCCATATGGAGCTGAGTGTATGTTGGTTTTAAGGGCATGGTCCCGTACAAGAGCTGATAGGTGACTGTGGCCATTATGTTGACGCCTGATCTAGTGTCGCAGAGCGCCTTCTGAAAGGAGTATCCATTGATTGAGCACTCAATGCTTGGCATGCCTGGGTCGTCCTTCTTGATTAGGAACGGCGACTTGGGTCGTCGGTCTTGACCTCCTTGAACTGCAGTGACCATCTTAGCTGATTCGGTCTATCCTTGGTTGTTCTTGTTCTGCTTGTTCCTCCTGTTGGTCCTCTTCCTTGGTTCATGTTGGGGTTGCTCTGGGATTTGTGTAATCTTGTTCTTGAAGGAAAACGTCTCCTTCCCCCCCTTGATGTTGAAGTTGATCTTCGCAGCGCTGGCGTAGATGACAGCTCCCGAGGTGTTCAGGAATGGCCTTCCCAGAATAACTGGTGACCTCTCATCGGACCCGGTCTCTATCACCACAAAGTCAGCTGGAGGATACGAGGTACCAACTCGGACACACATGTTCTTTAATATTCCTTTAGGAAAGCTTAGTGTCTGATCTGCAAGCTGCAAACACATAGTTGTTTCTGATAAAGGATATGTAAAGAATTTTTCATAGAGTACCCTGGGCATAATGTTGACGCTGGAGCCAAAGTCGCAGAGTGCTTCTGGGAAGTCCACCATGCCGATGGAGATCGGGATGACGGGGCGTCCTGGATCGCCTCTCTTGACTGGCAGAAGGTCATTATGTACTCCGACAGCGGGATTACTCTAATAGTTACCTGCATCAAACATGTCTACAAGATTTGCAGATTCTAATCCTTCCGGTTGTGATGGTATACCGGGGTTAGTAGCAGGAACAGCAGCAGCTATTTGATTTAACTGAGATTCAATTATTTTATTAAAGCTAATTTGGTTTTTGATGGCAGTAGAGAAATTATCCATTCTATTATTTATGTTTTGTAGTATTTTATCATTGGATGCCAATTTCTTAGACAAGTTATCCATTAGCTTTCCTTGATTAGACACTAACTCTCTCAGGGGTGGAAAATTATTATTGTTGTTGTAAGAGTTATTACCTTGATACCTGAGTAGTTAGGCCTCTGTTGATTCCAACCTTGATTTTGTTGAGGACGGTTGTAGTAGTTGTTGTTGTTGATGTACCTTGCATCCTCAAGCATCTCAGGGCAGTGATTGCCTGAGTGTCCAGTATCTCCACATTCCTCACAAGTCATGTGAGAGTGGTAGACGTTCATGACTTCTCTTTTGTCTCCAGCTTTGTCATCGAGCTTTTTCATGAGTAGGTCTAACTTTGCAGACAGCATGTCTACCTCCTTGAGCTGGTGCATACCTCCACCCTTCTTGCGTGTTTGAGTCCTCTCTTCGTTCCAACCTTGGTTGGACGCCATCTTCTCGACAAGGGCTGTAGCTTGTGGTATGGTGAGTGATAGAAATGCGCCTTGTTGATATTTGGTAACGCAATTAGGAAATAGGATCCGCAAGCGCACGGATATCGGTGAGCACTTCACCCGAGATGTTATCCTGGGTATCGTATTTATATTTTTACCTTTAGGAGAAAGAGTGCATCTGACTAACCAAATCTATTACTACTAACCTTTAGGCTACAACCACTATGATTCGATGTGAGTGATGTATAGAGAAGACTACAACCGCACTCTTCTTCTAACCTTGGTAAGGATGATCTACTGTTCTATTGGGGAGGTTTACGGAATCTAGACACCACAAAGGATGTTCAACCCGCACCTATAAACCCTATCGATCCTGCTAACGGGATATGGAATACAAAGGTAACTCGGAATTGTCACGTTCCTTGCTACTACCACGGTCCGGCTAGACGAGGGGATATCTATGAGTATCCTAGCTTAAACACCACGTTTACGCTAGAGATGATTACTCTAAACTCTACGCGAAGAGATCAAAGTAAACTCATAAACCAAAGAACAATAAAACAAAGAACTTACTAGAATTTAGAAGTCGAAATACCGAAGAATCCTGAGAACAAGCCTCGGGTTAGAAGAACTTGCTCCCGCAGGTACAACCTCGGAGTAGACACCGACATGCCGGCTTCCTCCGATCTACACCTCCACTCTATCTCTCTCAATCTAGTAGAACTAATTCTACTTTCACATTGGATGCTAAGCCCTAAGAGGTGGGAACCCTAGAGGGAACCTTGTCACGGAACCGCCCAAATTATAAGAACAACAGTACAAAAAAACAATCGCCGGAGCAATTAATTTCCTGTACTTAAGCTCCTATAACTCCGGTAGTCCAATAAAATCACGAGGGATTTCAAACCAACCAACATACAAGCCAAGATCGTAGTGGTCCAACATAACAGGTCATATGTTACATCCATTTCATAAATACTTCAACATATATCGGAGTTCAGTAGAGTTATTACAACTCAAGTTCAAAAGTAGCGGAAGCAAAGTAGTTTGAAACTAATATCACCTTAATTTAAATACATGCCAGTACCAAGGTCAATTTTCCTATAAAAGCATGAGAGATAAGATAGCTCAGAAGGATCATGCCCACGATCACACTCCGCCACTACAGCCGGAGTCTTCCAATTCTTGCAGTAGCTATGATACATCACAACCTGCAACAAGTGGGAATAAACCCTGAGTACGAGAAGGTACTCAGCTAGACTTACCCGTCATAAACCAGAAAATAATGACACCAAGGAGTATGCAAGGCTTTCTTTCAGTGGGCTAGCTTGATTCATTTGCGAAAAGCATAAGTTATCATGAATAAACTAATTTAAGTCCTTTGGCATCATATTTATTATAACCTATTCAATCTAGGTAAGCACCTATGCTAAAGCAATCACTTGATTAACCATTAACATCAAAGGTTACCATATCAGGTTTAGCATTTCCAACATTATCCACATAACCATCTGTGTTCCATCATCATTACTACGATGCAGTAACTCGAGTCAAGTGCTCACTATCCAGGAGCGATGGCGATTCGAATCGATTATTAACCATCTGGTAATTTATTCCTCACACAAACCTCACTCACCCGCTAAAGTGAGGTATTGGTCACCGAGTCAACTATTCAGGTAAAGTCGTGAGCTTGCCAGGAACCACATGTACCCGGGGGCCGCCCGACTGCTCTTTGGCCTTATCATCGCGCCCCCGTTTCCTGCCACTACTGCTCCGGTACAGTGCGTTGCGGGCAATCCACTCGGCCCGAATAATCTCCCGGCTTCGCGGTCGAAAGGTACTTTATTCGGCCAGCTAAATGTGAGGCATGCGTTCAACATGACTCGAGGCCCAACAACGGTCGGTCCTTAATCGACACAGGCGGAAACTACAAGCACCCCAGAACCCTGTCTGGTTGCCCCATACTTATTCCGCCCGGTCTCCAATTTTCCATCAACACTTGGTTATTTCCAGGATATCATCCATTCCATAGCTAAAGTATTCCAGTAACCATCTATAGTTGCCGGTGACAGGAAATCACCGATCGCTACCGGTCTAAGCAGGGCTAAGCAATATTTTCGATCCCGAACCAAAATAGGATTTCAGGCATATTTACGGGACAAGGAAAAGGATATATATATGCAGCAAGTGTTTTTAATCAACTCCTATAACTTAATGCAACAATACATATATAACATATATATACTCAATTGCTTTTGTAAAGTAGGAGGCTTAGAATGCTCCGGGGCTTGCCTGGGATCAAACACTGGGTTAGTGATTGACAGATGACACTCGCTCGGCGAGCATCTCCCAACCCCGACACTTGTTTAGTCCTTCCATCTTCGGGATAGGTCCACCAAACACCGTCTTCAGGTTTGGCTTCAACATCTCATCCTTCACGTGATGCATCTAGCGAACCTAAATGAGATGCAAGATGCATGCGTATGAATATGATGAATGGTAACACAAGATGCATCACATAATCATTCATGTAAACACACGATTAAGACATAGACACCAAAAGCTAATTAACTAACATCACACAACCAATTAAAGAGGCCAAGCACATCAAGCATAACACAAGCTTAACAAGATCACAAGTATCTTAACTTGACCATCATCAAGGGTATAAGCCACACTTAGCAACACATGGAGTAAACAACCATAACTAGCATCTGACAATTTCTGGACTGCAAACAACATCTACATGTTTGGATCATAACTGGAGTTATACAAATCCAATAGCCATGCAACAAGACATTCTGGAAAGCTTATGAAATTGTCTATAATTCATCTTTAATCATCTTAGCATGATTCTTAAGTTAACCAAGTCAAACATGCATAATTACAGAATCTGGTCCAGAGATTCCAGAGAACAACTATTTCTGGAACCCAACTTGAAACAGTCATTACTCACAAACTATAAGGCCAAATGCCACCAAAATTTAACACAAGCTAGATTAATGAGTTATCTACAACTTTGTTATAAACATGTTTCTCAGCAAACATCATTTTCATGGTGCAATTACCAAAGTCCCAGAAACTGTCCAGGAAAGCATCAATTGCAAGAATAAATATTAACTTACATTCCAAACATACATTTGGCCACAACCAATGTAACCATCATAAAGTGCATGTTAAATGATCACCAAAAAGCATAGTGCTCATCATTAATTAATTTCTTTAATGCATTTCTTAATTTATTTAAATAGCAAGGTGAAATAATAAACATATATCAAAAGTCCATAATAAAATCTATAAAAATTACAGTAGCTCTTACATACACCCAATAGTCTACTATACAAATTTCAAGCCATTTGGACATGTATGTCAACCTCTATGAAAAAGACAAGTTGCTATTATAAGAATTCATGTGAGAGCAAGATACACTAATAACTCACTCAAATGGCAACCAAAATTTATGAAATTTTTACCACACATCAATCATCACATGAGTAGCATGCCACAAAAATTTTACTTCATTTGGAGCCCTAGATCTACAGTTATGAAAATGACAAATACAACTAGCATTAAAAACCTAGCTGCACAAATCCATTTTTACAGAGAAAACTTTAAACTAAAACATGCAATATTATAGATCTACTGCATAGAGAATTTCACAAGGATTCCAAAAAGTCCTCATTTACTATTTTATGATTTTTCTACAATTTACTATGAATTTCCAAAGTTCCTGCAAAATATTTACGAATCAGTCCCGAGAGCACTATTCACTTGAGTCACTGACTGTGCAGTTAGGCCCCTGGCTTTTGTCGAATTCTTGCGCGAGGTCCCCAGTCGCGATTTCAGCAGGGGGAGTCGTCGGGAGCTCGCTGTTCCGGCGAAGAGGGCCACGCCGGCGGCCGGGGAGTGGCGGCGAAGCACCGGGAGGCCTGCGCGAACTCGTTGGTGGCCGCGGCTCACCCCGAGGTGGGCCGACAAGGTCTGGCCGTGGACGTCGGCGGCGGCGACGGGAACGCTCCCATGGCCGGCTGCTCCGGTGGTCGTCTTGCTTGACCAAGGGGCACCGGTCGAAGAGGAGGAAGCAGCGAGGGTTGTTGAGCACGCGGCCGCGACTGCGGTGGAGAGGAGAGGCGGGAACGCGACGGCCATGAAGCTCAGCTCGCGGCCATGGTGGCGGACACAAGCAACAGCGCAAGGGAGGGAGCTGAGAGCGAGGGAGAGAGCAGGGAATGAGTGAGGGAGACCGGGAGCGGCTCAGGCGCTCCAAATCAATGCGAGGTGCGGGCAGGACGCGTGGCGAGGAGGACGACGCGCGGCAGCAATGGCGAGTCATGCTCTGTGCATGGGCACCACGACGGCATTTGATCGAACACGTGGTGCGCGGTAGAGTGGCAAAGGTGGAACGCGATTTGGGCCAGATCCGAGCCGATTTTGGACATGGGCCCAAAACCAAAGTTGTAGCCCATGCAACACTCTATCATTTTCGTTAAGACCACTCTGTCAATAGAGCTATGGATTAAGAGATAATTGGCCTCCAAGATGACAATGTCAACACATTGACGACCGACAATGGAACTCAAAATTGACGATCAAAATGTGGTCAAACTCAAGCCAACTTTTTGTATGCTCTTCTCCACAATGTGTGCTCCAACTTTTACATTTGGACCAACTCATGTTGTTAAGCAAATTTTGGAGAACGCGGGATGTCAATGTCACGTTAGTGACAAGTAAGCTTTTTGCTGTTTTGGAAAATGTTTTCGGAGATCCAAATGAACTCCAAACTTGATGAGACTTGCTTCATTGTTTCCACCATGAAAAGTACTTCAACCCATATTAAGGAATCCAATTGATCTATCACATAAATTTGGGCGATAACAGGTCCCAAAGAAGTGAACTTGCTGCTGTCACTTTCAGGGACTTAGAAAATTTTTCGGCACTTCCAAAACAGCAGCTGATTCAATCTTTGAGCCTCTATTTGACTAGGTTAAAAACCAAACTAGCTCTTGACCATTAAACAAAGTTTCTTCTACACAACATGAACTACAACTTTCATTTAAGGTCCAACCTCAAAACTGGTATAGAAACTATATTTCTACTTTGACCAAAGTAGGATCACGATAAAGCTTAAATTTTCCTTTTTGATCAATTGGAGCATTTTCTGGGCATTTGCTCAACACGAACCTTTCATGACTTTTGTTGTAGAGTCCATCTAGAGTCTTTTGGGCAAGGTTGCAAGGTTTGGTCGATGACCTATATTTCCATCCACTTATTAATGCAATTCCAGCACTTAGTAAAGTCATTCCAACAAGCATATAACTTATCATTTCATGTAACTTTTTGATTCCAAACGTCATGAAACTTTTCCAGTGACCAATATAGATAGGTACTAAGGTGAGACACATGAAGATATTGCAATAATACCACCCGAGCATATATCTTGAAAATGGACTATATGTAAAGCAATGGTGCAGCATCCAAGTTTAGGTTGGGGCTCCTGTCCATAGGTTGACCTTGACATCCTCATCTCCACTTAATCTATCATGTTTAAGCTCAAACCCACTGCTTAACTGGTGACAAACACCTAGGGTGTTACAAACCTCTCTCTCTAAACCCTAACTAGAGATATGCAACTGAATAATGAATTGGGGTCTTCTCCACCAGGGGTCAGGGGCCTTGCTTATATAGCCCTTTTGGATGAATCTGGACCATCGGATCAAACCGACCTTCATCCTACGGTTTTCCTTGATCCTCAAAGGCGGTGGAGCATAATCCGTGAGACTCGACCTGATTGGTCCCGGGGGCAGGGCGGGCGCCCTAGGGCACAGGGCGGGCGCCCTGTGTCCTGGCCCGTTACGGCTCCCGTTCGTTCCCGTGGCTTCTGGAATCTTCTAGATGTAAGATAATTACGTGTTCGGTTAATATCCCGTCATTAATCCGACATGTGGGCCTTTCTTCCATATTTCCTGATAACCCCCTGCAGAAATAGATAAACAGCAAAACTCGTGGAATTCTGTTAGATCAAACCCTAATTCTAGGTGTTGCTTGCATATAGGTCCTTTTCTTTATTTATTTGATGGTTATAATTGATACTTAAGAACCGTCAACAAACACCCCCATACTTAGGCTTTTACTCGTCCTCGAGAAAAGGTTGGTTAATAAAACATCTGGGGTTGAAACATTCTTTCATACCTGCAGGGTGTTGTAAAAATCCACTGTGCACTTATAGTCAGGGAAATATATGGTCAGAGTAAAGAGCCTTTCTTCTTCTTAATCCCTATCACTTGGAGTTTTTACATATTTTTGAAAAGAAAAACTTAGCATACCTTTATCCTCATAGGTGCTCTCAGAGTCACTCATTATTTTTTATATTTCTCTCTGAGGCTGTTTTGATTTTGCAAAAATAATTCTTTAAGCATACATACCTTGCATTTATTGTATGGTCAAAACCGGATCCGAGGAGAAGAATGCCATACTCTTAGATCAAAGATTTTGAAAATTAAAAACTTGTCACTCTTACTGGCATATTGCTTATTAGAGGGACCATGGGCTATCATTTTCTTTCCATCATATTTTTATCATATCTTATTTTTTTTCATTTTGGGTGGATACCGAGGTACCACTAATTCTACTGCCGGACACTTGTCCATTTTTTTTCCACGAGGTTATCGAGCACTTGCTCCTTTTTATTTCCTCGATATATTCATAATTTTGCATAGCCCATGCCTCTAACGCAATAATACTTCGGAAGAGTGAATCTTTCTGAATAAAAATGTCTTGATCTTAGGAGTATGATAAATCTCTCAACAAGGGTCTAACTTGTTTTGAACAAACTCAATACAAAGCAGATAGCTTTAATTAATATTTTCATGTTTAGCAGGCATATAAAACTTGAGGATGGTAGCTATAATTTTGAGATTTTTAAAACAAATTCTCCAAGCAATAAAGATACTAAGAATAAGGTACTCATACCCTTACCATCTCTTATTCCACAATGACTTTTAGCAACACAGGGTTTTGAAATAATTTTAATAATTGTAGGTTTCCAAGAAATATCACAGAGTGAGATTGATCATGATTATAAGCATTTTTATCCTTTTAATTTATCATGTTTAGAGAGATAAAATTCTGCACAAACTAAAGTGAGTGTGTAAGTGTGTAATAAAAGTGTGCAGAGTATGTACCTGGTTCATGGAGTGGTGCGATCGAAGTGTGTGTGACATGTCAAGGAATCTCCCCCATACTTGTTTTCTGCTTTCTTGCACAAAAGTAAAGTAGAGACACACAAGACATACTAATAATAATCTTTATTAATCTTGAGGCATTTATTACAACCGAATAATAATAATAACCGAATATAATAGATCTAAACTGATTATAAGCGAACCTAATCGAATCTAATAATAACTAAGACATATATAGCCCCAAGATCTAATCTAGATAGCTCAGCGACGCTCACGCCTCCTAAGACTATGCTCTAATTCATCGATCCTCTTGTTGGCGTCGGGCTTTAATTTTTAATTGGAAGGTAAAAATTGATCACGTCTATTTCTTCTAATTCTTTATTGGGCTCTAAAAATAATTTAAGACGTTGACCATTTACCTTGAATAACGTACCTTCGTCATTTTGAAGTGTGATAGCTCCGTGGGATGATGAATGAATTACCTTGAATGGTCCTTCCCATTTGCTCCGGAGCTTTCCATGCCCGAAAAGCTTCACCCTGGAATTAAAAAGTAATACCTTATCTCCAGGTGAGAACTCCTTCTTGATCCTCTTGTCATGCCATCTCTTGACTCTTTCTTTGTAGATCTTTGAATTGTTATATGCTTTCTCCCGCCATTCTTCTAACTCCGATAATTGCATTCTTCTATGTTTTTCCGGCGATATCTAGGTCCATATTCCATCTTTTTATGGCCCAGTGTGCCTTGAACTCAAGTTCAACAGGTAGGTGACAGGTCTTTCCGTATACCAATTGGTATGGAGACATTCCAATTGGGGTCTTGTATGCTGTCCGGTAAGCCCAGAGTGCATCGGGTAACTTGTCCTTCCATGCCGTTCCCATCTCGTTCACCGTCTTCTGAAGAATGTTCTTGATTTTCTTGTTAGAAGTCTCTGCTTGGCCACTTGTCTGAGGATGATAGGGAGTAGCGACGTTGTGACGGATTCCATGTCTTGATAGATAGTGCTCGAAGCGCTTGTCAATGAAGTGTGATCCTCCATCACTTATCACTATCCTGGGGACTCCAAATCTTGGAAATATGATTTCCTCAAACATCCTCTTCGAACTGATATTGTCGGCATGTTTGCAAGGTAGTGCCTCTACCCACTTGGAGACGTAATCAACCGCCACCAAGATGAACTCACACTTCTTTGATGGGGGAAATGGACCCATGTAGTCTATTCCCCAGACATCAAAGAGTTCAATCTGAAGGTTATTGGTGAGTGGCATGGCATCCCTTGTATTTATGTTTCCGTGCCTTTGACATGGCCCACATCTTCTGATATATTGCTTCGTGTCATCGTACATCGTAGGCCAGTAGAATCCACATTGCCAGATCTTTGAATGTGTACGGAATGCTCCATAGTGTCCTCCGTATGGTGATGAGTGACATCTGTCGATGATCTTCAATCCTTCCTCAGTGGTCACACATCTTCTAAGTAGGCCATCAGCGCATACTCGGAAGAGATATGGCCCATCCCATATATGTGAACGACTTTCCTGAATAAGCTTCTTCTTGTTTGCTCCGGGTGGTACATAACCTGAAACCATAAAATTAACAATATCTGCATACCAGGGGTCAGATCTGTTAATCCCGTAAAGCATGTCGTCCCGGAGTGAGTCATTAATGGGGGGTTCCTGTGAATTCTTAAAGTACATTCTAGACAAGTGATCAGCAACAGAATTTTCTACTCCCTTTTTATCTTTTATTTCTAAGTCAAATTCTTGGAGTAATAAAATCCATCTGATTAAGCGAGGTTTAGCATCTTTCTTAGTGAGCAAATATTTTAGTGCAGCATGATCAGTGTAAACAATTATCTTAGCTCCAACTAAATAAGATCTAAATTTATCAATGGCAAAAACAACAGCCAGAAGCTCTTTTTCAGTGGTTGCATAATTAAGTTGAGCTCCTGTCAAAGTTTTACTTGCATAAGCAATTGCATGATGCTTTTTATCTTTAGTTTGTCCCAAAACTGCCCCCACAGCATAATCACTAGCATCACACATAATTTCAAAAGGCAACGACCAATCAGGGGGTTGAATGATTGGTGCAGAGATGAGTGCTTGCTTTAATAATTTGAAAGAATTTAGACATGCATCATCAAATTCGAAAGGAGCATCCTTGGCTAGCAAAAGAGTAAGTGGTCTCGCAATAAATGAAAAATCTTTTATAAATCTGCGATAGAAACCAGCATGGCCAAGAAAACTTCGAATTCCTTTTATATTCACAGGTGGAGGTAGTTGTTCAATTACTTCAATTTTAGCTCTATCTACCTCAATACCTCTTTCAGACACTAGGTGTCCTAGCACTATTCCTTCTCTAACCATAAAATGACATTTTTCCCAATTAAGGATTAAGTGCTTTTCTTCACATCTTTGCAAAACCTTATCTAAGTTCTCAAGACAACTATCAAAAGTTTTTCCATAAACTGAGAAATCATCCATGAAAACTTCCATAATCTCTTCAATCATATCAGAAAATATAGACATCATACATCTTTGAAAAGAAGCTGGTGCATTACATAACCCAAAAGACATTCTACGATAAGCATACGTTCCATATGGGCATGTAAAAGTGGTTTTGCTTTGATCATCAGGATGGATAGGGATCTGGTGATACCCTGAATATCCATCTAGAAAACAGAAAAACGAGTGTTTTGCTAACCGCTCAAGCATCTCATCTATAAAAGGCAAAGGAAAATGATCCTTTTTCGTGGCTTTATTAAGTTTTCTATAGTCTATGCACATCCGCCACCCAGTGACGGTGCGTTGTGGAATTAGCTCATTCTTATCATTAGTAACAACAGTCATGCCTCCCTTTTTAGGCACAACTTGAACAGGGCTTACCCACTCATTATGCGGCACAGGATATATAATCCCTGCATGCAGCAACTTTATAACTTCTTTTTTAACTACCTCTCTCATCGCGTTGTTAAGTCTACGTTGAGGCTCTCGAGAGGGTGAAACAGAAGGATCTGTCGGAATACGATGGGTACAAATCATAGGACTGATTCCTGTGAGATCTTGAAGTGAGTAGCCGAAAACAGAGTGGTGTTTTTCAAGAATGGTCATTAATCGCAGAGTTTGCTCCTGAGTGAGTTTATTACTAATGATCATAGGAAACTCTGGATTATTGTTTAGGAAAGCATAGGTAAGACCGGGTGGTAAAGTTTTGAGTTCTATGGGGGGTCTAGGTGTTTCTGCAAACTCATCTAAGGGTTCAGGTTCAGAAGGTTCGGCCTCTTCTTCAGTGAAGAAGGGGGCTTCCTCTTCTAAGTCTGGATCATCTAAAAGTTCTAGAGATGCAGCCTTTACCTCCTCCATAGAATCAGGCAAAAGATATGGCTCGGTCTTATTATTCAAGGAGTGAGTTATTGTAATTGAAAGTTTAAAATCCTTTCCCAAGGAAATGTGGAGCTTTCCAGTTTGACCTTCATAAAGGAGTCTTCTAAAAGGTTGTCCAATCAATAGGTCGAAACCCCATATATCAAAGATATAAAAGTTCAAATGAACCATGGAGCCTTCTACCATAAAGGGTAGGACATTAATAATTCCAAGACTGAGGACTAATCGTCCCGAAGATTCCTTTATGACCTTTGTTGTGGGGGTTAAAACAAGTTTCCCAAATAAATTAAGTGCAAAAGCTTCGGACATAATATTGATCCCCACAACAGGATTATAGAGAGCGTTAAATTGATCAGAATTATAAGCACAGCGTATAGTTATAGAGGGTGTGTCCACTCGGATTACTTCAGAGGAAAGCTCTGACTCCTCTAACCATTCGCTACTCATAACCGAGATAAGCTCTCTCAATTGACGTTCACTTGGTAAACAAATGCTAAATTGGCCGTTTTGGGGTCGGTCTATAGAATGGTAGTTTGAAATGTTTCCAAAATCGGCAAAGAGATCGGATTCTATGTCTAGCATGAAATCTGATGGTAGAATTTCTTCCTTTTGTGGCTCAGAACCTGGGATAGCTAAAGTAGATGAAAAATTTGGCAGAGTGTCTACTTCGGCTTCGTAGGTTTTATCATGGAGGGCATTATCCATCTCAGCTTTTAGGATTCTATTCAAGATCCCCTTAGCTTCATCAGTAGGGATACGAAAGAAAGAACCTCTAGCCATAGTATGCAGCATTTGTTTATTATCTTTCTGAAGACCTCGAAAAAAGTGAAATAAAAGAACAGTGTCTTCAAGCAAAAGTTTTGGACCAGATTCTAAAAGATCAGAAAAACGTTTCCAGGATTTCCCCAAAGTTTCATTATCTTTTTGTTTAAAAGATAGGACTTCGAGTCTAAGGTCACCAGTACGGTCAAGGGAATAAAAATCTAGACAAAAGTTGGCTCTTAAAACTCCCCATTCACCTTGCTGTTGACTTACCTTCTGACTATACCATCGTCTAGTTTCTCCTCTTAAAGAAAAAGGAAAAAGCTTCCAACGTAAAGTCTTATCAGAGATGCCATCAATGCGAAGACAATCGCATGTCTGCTCAAAATCTCTAATATGAAGGTAAGGGTTTTCGTCTTCCTTTCCCGAAAAAGATAAATTTTGAATCATCGCAATCAACCTTGAACTTAACTTATACTGGGATGTTTGGATAGGCTGTGATGACTCCCATGGTAAAAGGTCAGTTGCTGAAGGTGTTGCGGCATCAAAGATAGATATAGAACCTTGGTTTTCCATTTTTGGTAAAAAGAAAAGAAAGAATGAAAAAGATAAGAAAATAAAAAGTATGAATACAAGCTAGTAGTAAGACTCAAGGTTATCTCAGCAAACCGTCTTTCTCCCCGGCAACGGCGCCAGAAATGCTTGTTGATATTTGGTAACGCAATTAGGAAATAGGATCCGCAAGCGCACGGATATCGGTGAGCACTTCACCCGAGATGTTATCCTGGGTATCGTATTTATATTTTTACCTTTAGGAGAAAGAGTGCATCAGACTAACCAAATCTATTACTACTAACCTTTAGGCTACAACCACTATGATTCGATGTGAGTGATGTATAGAGTAGACTACAACCACACTCTTCTTCTAACCTTGGTAAGGATGATCTACTGTTCTATTGGGGAGGTTTACGGAATCTAGACACCACAAAGGATGTTCAACCCGCACCTATAAACCCTATCGATCCTGCTAACGGGATATGGAATACAAAGGTAACTCGGAATTGTCACGTTCCTCGCTACTACCACGGTCCGGCTAGACGAGGGGATATCTATGAGTATCCTAGCTTAAACACCACGTTTACCCTAGAGATGATTACTCTAAACTCTACGCGAAGAGATCAAAGTAAACTCATAAACCAAAGAACAATAAAACAAAGAACTTACTAGAATTTAGAAGTCGAAATACTGAAGAATCCTGAGAACAAGCCTCGGGTTAGAAGAACTTGCTCCCGCAGGTACAACCTCGGAGTAGACACCGACAGGCCGGCTTCCTCCGATCTACACCTCCACTCTATCTCTCTCAATCTAGTAGAACTAATTCTACTTTCACATTGAATGCTAAGCCCTAAGAGGTGGGAACCCTAGAGGGAACCTCTCTCTCTAAACCCTAACTAGAGATATGCAACTGAATAATGAATTGGGGTCTTCTCCACCAGAGGTCAGGGGCCTTGCTTATATAGCCCTTTTGGATGAATCTGGACCATCGGATCAAACCGACCTTCATCCTACGGTTTTCCTTGATCCTCAAAGGCGGTGGAGCATAATCCGCGAGACTCGACCTGATTGGTCCCGGGGGCAGGGCGGGCGCCCTAGGGCACAGGGCGGGCGCCCTGTGTCCTGGCCCGTTACGGCTCCCGTTCGTTCCCGTGGCTTCTGGAATCTTCTAGATGTAAGATAATTACGTGTTCGGTTAATATCCTGTCATTAATCCGACATGTGGGCCTTTCTTCCGTATTTCCTGATAACCCCCTGCAGAAATAGATAAACAACAAAACTCGTGGAATTCTGTTAGATCAAACCCTAATTCTAGGTGTTGCTTGCATATAGGTCCTTTTCTTTATTTATTTGATGGTTATAATTGATACTTAAGAACCGTCAACACGCCTCCAGCTGCAGCATGCATGGTCTCACGAGCACTAGTGATGAGCCCATGATAGAAAGTCTGCATAAGTAGCCAGCTTTCCATTCCATGATGGGGACATTCTAGGATGTAATCTTGAAAGCGCTCCCATGCTTCTAGAACGGATTCATCATGTTGTTGCTGAAAACTTGTAATCTTCTCACGGAGAGCATTGGTCTTGCCCATGGGAAAGAACTTAGCCAGAAAGTTCGTAGAGCAGAGTGTCCACGTAGTGTTCTTATCCTTCGTCGCGTAAAACCACTGTTTCGCTCTCCCCAATAGTGAGAATGGGAAAAGGCGAAGTAGTATGGCGTCTCTGAGAACATCTAATAAAGTGAATGTGCTGCAAATCTCTAGGAAGTGTTGGAGATGAGCACTTGCATCTTCGTGCGGCTTCCCACAAAACTGATTGGCTTGTACCATGTTGATGAGCCCTGGCTTGAGCTCAAAGTTCTTGTCGATGGCCGCGGCAGGTCCAGTGCGGATGTTGTCCGTAGTGGGAGCTGAGAACTCGCAGATCGTCTTGTTCGCCATGGCTGCGAACTCTGTTGACAAATTCCGGATGAAACTTCGGCGGTCTTCTGGATTGGATGAAGTGTTGCGTCGAAGTGTTGACTTCTTGAGCTTGGCTCTTGCCCCTCTGATTAATGCTTCGGGGTTGTCAACAAAATTTTCTGGAAGATGTCCTCTATTCATACATCACCCTGCAAAACAATAAGAATGGAAAAATACAGGGGTAAATCTGTATGGGAGAATTGATGATCTCAATCACTTAATGATGCGAATGATGACTCAAATTCCGTATTCATTCCTTGTTAGTAAATCAACCTTCCCCGGCAACGGCGCCAAAAATGCTTGTTGGGCATTCTTAACGTCATTACCAAAAGTAGACTTAGTTTTCTAATTCTGATAACGGCGCCAAAAATGCCGAACCTATCCCTCATGCCACTTAAGCCAAGTTGTCATCCCCAGCATGACATGAGAGACGCGGTATTGAAATATGCAACTGCTCTTCTAAATAAATAATAAATAAGATCTGCAAGCGCACAGATTAATACCGATGTAGCATTTTAACCGGGAAGTATTCCAGGTATCGTTATTTATATTTTTACCACTGGGAAGGGATTACTAACATCAATGTTGATTATGGAATGGAATATAGGAATGAGTATCAATCATTGCATGTATAAGTGAGAGCATTCATCTATCTCTTGCATACAGGGGTAAGTGTCACATAAAATATAGATAAAGTATGAATGGTGACAAAGATAATTAATCTGATCAGCTAGCCACATATAATAATGATAAGCACCTCAACAGATATTCTAGCAAGTCATTAGCATGGTATTAGGACGAACTACAAGGATATTTCCTAAGTTATTCTTAACTATAAAGTCTAGCATATCATAGTTAGTGCAAGTACACTTGGCAATCATTGCGAAAAAGGACTACGCCCATGCATAGTGATATTATCAAGGAAGATGAGAAACATATCAATCACTCCCCCGTAATAATGTTGCTCTGCCTGCCTTACACACGGGAGGGGGACTATATAAGAACCAACGAAGCTGTCACCATCGCGGACCACCCCACGATCCGGCATATAAGGTGCAACGCAGATAAATATGGTCTAAGCACCACGCCTACACAATATTTATCATTTACCCATGGATCCGATGGATAAACGCTATACGATCCTAAACATGTATATAATTCCAATCTAACTAAGCCAAGCGTATAACTACGATAAACTAAGAACAATATAATCACAAACATAAACAAGTAGAGCATAGTCATAATCAATATATTGAAATAGAACAAAGTTGTATTCATAATATTGAAGAACAAAGATGAACAATGAAGAACAGTAAAGGAATTACCAAGAATCCTCTTGACAGATCCGGAAACCAATCGAAGATTGACTCCTTCTAGTTCTAATCCTATGTAGCTATGCTATACTAGAGATCTAGTTGATGTGGTGGCTCTAGGGCTTGATCAGAGACTCTCCTCCTGAGATTAGGGTTTGAGGAATTGAGAATGAGGGAGTGCCTCCTCCAGGGGCTAGGGGTCCTGCTTATATAGCCCCCTCAAGTGAACGTGGGCCGTCGGATCAAACCGACATTAATCGCATGGTTTTCCTTGATCCCTTAGGTCGGTGGAGCATAATCCGCGAGACGGAGCCTGATTGGCTCTCAGGCCAGGGCGGGCGCCCTGCCTCCGGGCCCGTTCGGCCTCCCGTTCGATCTCGTGGCTTCTGGAGTCTTCTAGATGATAGAAAATCGGTGAACACGTTATTATCTCTATGTAAACCCGACGTGTGGGCCTTTCCTTCGTATTTTCTGATAACCCCCTGCAAAAACAGACAAACACCAAAACTCGTGGAATTCTGTCAGATAAAACCCTAAGTCTAGGTGTTGGTTGCATTTGGATCCTTTTCTTTATTTATTTGATAACTATATTTGGTACTTAAGGACCGTCAACAGCGGCCTTGTTGACTATGTAAAAGTTTTTTTTTTGAAAAATGCGAGCTAAAACGTGAACTTTTTAGGGACACAGGGGGTTCCCCCCTTGTTAGCCCCCGAGGGAGGGTCGACCCTGAGAAAACAGGGTTGAGCCTTCCTGTTTTTTATGGAAGAATGCTTTGAGCATGTACTCTTTCTTTATTCATGCGGGCGATGATAAAGGTACAAAGCCTTGAGGCTCTAGGGGTAAAAGCGACATAGTTGTTCGATGTTTCACGCGTTGGTGAGAATTTTACCCTTTTCGTTTGATAACTTGTAGGTGCCGGGCTTCAACACTTCTGCGATGATGTACGACCCTTCCCATGGCGGAGAAAGCTTGTGTCGTCCCTTGCTGCTTTGGCTTCGTCGGAGCACCAGGTCACCGATGTTGAGGTCTCGACTGCGTACGTATTGGTCGTGGTAGCGTCGGAGATTCTGCTGATACCTTGCCGAGTGCAATAGGGCTATGTCACGAGCTTCCTCGAGGTGGTCGAGGGCATTCTCTCTTGCAACATCGTTGCCTTGTTCGTTGTAGGCTCTCAGCCTTGGGGATCCAAGCTCCAGGTCGGTTGGGAGCACGGCCTTAGCCCCATATACTAAGAAAAACGGAGTGAACCCTATGACTCCACTCGGTGTTGTTCTTAGCCCCACAGGACCGAGGGAAGCTCGGCAACCCATTTTTTGCCATGTTTGTTCAATCTGTCGAAGATTCTCGGCTTTAGGCCTCGTAAAATCATGCCATTGGCACGCTCTACTTGGCCGTTTGTCTTTGGATGAGCTACAGCCGACCAGAGCACACGGATGTGATGGTTGTCACAGAAATCCAAAATTTTTTTGCCGGTGAACTGGGTGCCATTGTCCGTGATGATGCAGTTAGATACCCCAAAGCGATGGATGATATTGGTGAAAAATAGCACGGCATGTTCAGACCTGATGCTGGTAATGGGACGGGCCTTGATCCACTTAGAGAACTTGTCAATGGCAACGGGCAAGTGGGAGAAGCCCCCTATTGTTTTCTTCAGGGGTCCGACTAAGTCGAGCCCCCAAACGGCGAACGACCATGTGATGGGGATTGTTTGCAAGGCGTGGGCTGGGAGATGGGCTTGCCTTGCGTAGTACTGACATCCTTTGCAGGAGCGTACTAGCTTAATAGCGTCGGAGACTGCGTTTGGCCAATAGAAACCTTGTCGGAACATGTTTCCGACGAGGGTTCGAGGTGCCGCGTGATGGCCACAAGCCCCTGAGTGTAGGTCCTTGAGCAGGTTCTTGCCTTCCTCGATTGTGATACAACGCTGTAAGATGCCCGTAGGGCTGCGTCGATAAAGTTCTTTGTTGTCGCCGTATATCACAAAGATTTTGGCCCGGCGAGTGATCTGTCGAGCCTCGGTCTTATCCAAGGGGAGCTCCCCTCGAGTGAGACAGTTGAGGTATGGAATACGCCAGTCAGGCTCGAGGTCGGCTGGTAGGGTTGAGCCTTCCATTTGCATGACGCCAGCCCCGGTCGAGGGGGCTTTCGCCTCAGGTGGGGGCCGAGCAATGGACGGTTGGCCCCCTCAATCGTCCCAGTGTCAACGAAAGGTTGATGAAGATCCCTCGAGAAAACGTCAGGTGGAACTGTGGCCTGGTTAGACTCGATTTTTGTGAGTTCATGGGCAGCCTCATTATATCTGCGCGCGACGTGGTTGAGTTCGAGGTCATGGAATTTGTCCTCAAGGCGCCACACCTCGTTGCAATAGGCTTCCATCTTGGGGTCACGGCAGTTCGAGTCCTTCATGACTTGGTCGATCACGAGTTGGGAATCACCATGAACATCGAGGTGTCAGACCCCGAGTTCGATGGCGATGCGCAACCCGTTAACGAGAGCCTCATACTCAGCTACATTGTTGGAGGTAGCGAAATGGAGTCAGATCACATAGCGCATGTGAACTCTGAGGGGTGAGATGAAGAGTAGGCCCGCGCCTGCTCCTGCTTTCATTAATGACCCATTGAATTACATGGTCCATAGCTCGGACTGAATCTGAGCGGGAGGTAGCTCGGTGTCGGTCCATTCTGCCAGAAAATCTGCCAATACTTGGGATTTGATTGCTTTACGCGGCACGTAAGAGAGGGTCTCGCCCATGAGCTTGACCGCCCACTTAGCTATCCTACTCGAGGCCTCCCGGTTCTAGACTATCTCCCCTAGAGGGAAGGAAGAGACCACGGTTACCGGATGGCCCTCGAAGTAGTGCCAGAGCTTATGCCGTGAAAACACGATGGCGTATAGAAGTTTCTGAATTTGCGGATAGCGAACCTTAGTTTCCGAGAGTACCTCACTAATGAAGTAGACTGGCCTCTGAACAGGCAGGGCATGTCCTTCCTCCGCCCTCTCGACGACTACGGCCGCGCTGACCACTTGAGTTGTTGCGGCAACGTAGAGTAAGAGGGGTTCCCCCGTGGCTGGAGGGATGTGGATCGGAGGATTGGACAGCGTTGCCTTGAGTTTGGTGAGAGCCTCTTCAGCCTCGAGGGTCCACAAGAAGTGTTCTGTTTTCTTCAGGAGACGGTACAGAGGGAGTGCCTTTTTGCCGAGGCACGAAATAAAGCGACTGAGGGTCGCGAGGCAGCCCGTTGCCCTTTGCACACCCTTCAGATCTCGGATGGAGCTCATCTGAGTGATCGCAGAGATTTTTTCCGGGTTGGCTTCGATGCCGCGCGTGGAAACGATGAACCCTAGGAGCATGCCTCGAGGAACGTCGAAGATGCATTTCTCAGGGTTGAGCTTGATGTTTTTAGCCTTGAGGCATTTGAATGCAATGTCGAGGTCATCAACCAGGTTGTTGGCCCTCTTGATTTGACTACGATGTCATCAATGTAGGCCTCGATGGTTGGCCCGATTTGTTCCCCAAAAATGTGTTGCATGCATCGCTGGTACGTAGCCCCCACGTTCCGGAGACCGAAGGGCATAGTAACGTAGCAATACATGCCGAACGGGGTGATGAATGAAGTCACGAGTTGGTCGGACTCCTTCATTTTGATTTGGTGGTAGCTGGAATATGCGTATAGGAACGATAGGGTTTCACATCCCGCAGTAGAATCGATGATTTGGTTGATGCGTGGCAAAGGAAAGGGAACTTTTGGACATGCTTTATTTAAACTGGTATAGTCTACACATATCCTCCATTTCCCACTCTTTTTCCTAACTAATACAAGATTAGCTAACCACTCGGGATGATGAACTTCCTTGATGAACCCGGCATCTAGCAGCTTATGGATCTCCTCGCCGATGACCTTGTGCTTCTCCTCGTTGAAGCGGTGCAAGCGTTGTTTCACCGGTTTGGAGCTGGCTTGGATCTCCAAGGCGTGCTCGGTGACTTCCCTGGGTATGCCCGGCATATCCGAGGGACTCCATGCGAATATGTCGACATTCACGTGGAGAAAGTCGACAAGCACCACTTCCTATTTAGGACCGAGGATGGCGCTGACGTTCAACGCCTTTCCGTCCGGGTTGGCAGGGTCGAGGGGTATGAGTTTGACGTCTTCTACGGGTTTGAAGCTGCTGGTGTGCCGTTTGGGGTCAGGGATCTCCTTGGCCAGACCGTGCTCATAGGAGGGCCCGACGGTGATAACACCCTTAGGGCCCGACATCTTGAACTTGAGGTAGGTGTAGTTGGGGACTGCCATGAACTTGGCATAACAAGAACGTCCAAGGATGGCGTGGTAGGTTCCATGGAAACCAACCACCTCAAAAGTGAGTGTCTCCTTCCTGAAGTTAGCGAGGGTTCCGAAGCAGACGGACAGGTCGATCCGTCCAACGGGCTCTGCTTGTTTCCCTGGCACGACTCCATGGAAGCCCCCGATGCTGGGTCGGAGGTACGTCCTCTCGATCCCCAGAAGGTCAAGGGTACGGGTGTAGATGATGTTGAGGCTGCTGCCCCCGTCCATGAGTACTTTAGTGAGGCACGTGTTGGCAATGATGGGATCGACAACGAGCGGGTAGACTACAGGATTGGGGACGTAGTCCGGATGGTCATCACGGTCAAAAGTGATGGCCATTTCGAACCAATCATGGAATAGGGGGGTCGCCAAGCGTACGAAGAAAACCTCTCGGTGCTCCCGCTTGTGCTGGCGCACTGAGAGACGCGTCGAGGGTCCCTCTTATATCATGAAACAATCATGGATCTCAGGAAACCCCTCGTCCTTGTCATCACCCTTTTCTTTGGGGTCCTCCTTCTTGTCGTCCTTCTTGATGCCCAAGCTTTCAAAGCATCTCTGCAGCATGTGGCAGTCCTCGAGGTTGTGGTTCATGGGCCCTTTGTGGTAAGGACACAATTCTTTGAGCATTTTGTCAAAAATGCCCCCGCCAGGGGGTCCTCGAGGCCTTTTGCGGTTGGCAGCAGCGACGAGGTCGTCAGCCACGGCTTCACGCTTGCCCTGCTGGTTCTTCTTCTTCTTCTTGTCTTTTCTGGCGCCCCAGTTGGAGCTCTCGAGTTCCTCATTCTTGTGCTTCCCCTTGTCCTGGTCGCCACCAAAGATGACACCAACCACCACCTCACCAGCAGCATAGTTGGTGATGATGTCCATCAATTTGTTGGCAGTGGTGGGGGTGTTGCGGCCCAACTCCCAGACAAGCTCTTCGCAAGTGGTTCCAGAGAGGAAAGCCATGATGATGTCGGAGTCAGTGATGTTGGGAAGCTCAGTGTGTTGTTTGGAGAAACGTCGGATATAGTCACGGAGAGACTCGTCCGACTTATGTTTACAACTCCTGAGGTCCCAAGAATTGTCGGGGTGCACGTAGGTCCCCTTGAAGTTCCCCTCGAACACTCTCACCAAATCGTCCCAGTCGTGGATCTGTCGAGGTGGGAGATCCTCGAGCCATGCTCGAGCGGTGTCCGATAGGAACAGGGGAGTTGTCGGATGATGACTTTGTCATCGGTGGCGCCGCCCAACTGACAAGCCAAGTGGAAGTCAGCGAGCCAAAGTTCGGGTTTGGTCTCATCGTTGTACTTGGTCAAAGTCGATGGGGGGCGGAACCGGACCAGAAGCAGGGTGTTTCGAATGGTCTTGCTGAAGACTCGAGGGCCCGGTGGCTCAGGTGATGGACTGCGATCCTCGGCGCTATCGTATCACCCGCCCCGGTGCTCGTGGTAGCCTCGAGCTGCACCGTCACCATATTTGCGCCTGCGGCGCTCGTTGATGTTGTCACGGGCATCTTAGGGCTCGCGGTTGTCGATGATGTGTTCTCTGACAGAGGTAGCCTTGTTTCCTCGAGGTGCCGGCTCGGGATGGACCGAGGCCTCCCTTTCTTGCCGGGAGGGTTCCACGGGTTGCCTAGAGGCAAGGGCGCGGCGCCTCGAGGCGGAACTCTCGGCCTGATGCATGGACACCGTCTTGAGGAGTCCTCGAATCTCATCATGGGCCCGACGGGCCTCAGAGGTAGATGGCTCGGGCATGTTGCGGAGAAGCATGGCAGCGGCGATGACGTTCTGGCTAGCTCAGTTGAAGACCGGGGGTTCGCCCACCCGCTCCTCGACGATGCGACGATTAACGTCGAGAGCTCTCTCACGAGCTCCTCCGCCACGTACGCACGCCGCATGCTCCCGCTCGAGGGTCCACTGAAGTAGGCGCAGGCGTTCTCGCTCTTCATCGAGCTTGGCCTGTAGTTCTTGAATCTGAGCAAGTTGCGCTCCTTGGTCTACTTCAAAAGGTTGGGGTCCGCCCCGTGCGCCAGGGTGTGCTGCGTGGGGGTGGCGTGGCGTTCCCTCCTCCGGCGGTAGCCTCGGCTTCTGAATCCGACGCGATAGCCCCATCGATTTGGAAGCACTCGCGGGTCGGATCGTAGCTGTCGTCAGCAGTGTCGGAGTCAGGGGCGCCAAAATAGTAGTACGATGGATGCATGTAAGGTCGTCGATTGGTGAAGTCACAGTGGCGAGAGGTGGTCGCACGGAGCTCTGTGTCAGAAGTCTCCATAGAGTCCAAGTACTCGGAAGCTGGCGTGGATGTCACGAGGTCAAGGGCACAACGTAGATGGTGCTCGGGGAGCTCCTCGTAAGCTCTCATGCTGGCACTTACAAAGGAAGCATATGCCCGGGTAGCTGTGTTTAGCCCATACGGAAATGCCCATGGAGGCATCGTCCTCGGTGTCGGAGGAGTCGACCCTAGGCCGGATGAAGGTGGCGCCGCGCCGGTTGGTGGGGTGATGGGATGCCCCATCGGCATCTTACCCTCAGCCAAGCTCATCCTACAAAGGTCCTCAGCGAGGAAATCTGTGTCGGCGTCTGGCTGAGAGGCGCCGGATCGGGGAACGTCGTTACCCCCTGCGAGGTGATGATGGCGGCCATGCTGGGCTTGCCGTCGCCCGACTGCACGGGCTCGGCGAGAGCGATGATACCGGTGCAGGGCTCCCCTTGGCTGGGAGAGCTCATGGTCCCTGTCGATCGGGTGTCTGGGCGGGAGGACCATGTCATAGCCGTGGCCAAGGGACATGAACTCCAAGCTCCCAAACTAGATCACCGTGGCCAATGGAAGTGGACATTCGGGGTCAGCTATTTAGAAAAATGGCGAGAAAACGATGTCAACACGCAGCGCCCCTACCTGGCGCGCCAACGGTCGGTGTCCGGACCTAGGAGGCCCCTAAGCCGATGAGTGAATTTGTGCTGCGTGTTCCCTAATCCGGATGGTGATGCAAAGAGAATACGCGGGGGTTTATCCTGGTTCGGGCAAAGAAGGCCCTACGTCCAGCGGGGAAGAGAGGGTATTGTATTTCCTTGCACCTAAGTGCTTGCGTAGGGGTTACAAGCTGCGAGAGAAGGAGCCAGTCCCAAGTCTCAAAGGGAAAGTATAATGGAGCATTGCTTGGGATGTTGATCTCAGTAGTGAGGTGGTGTCTTGCGGTTTTCGTCCTTTGTCCTCCGTTGTCCCCTAGGAGGGTCCCCTGCCTCCCCTTTTATAGGGTCAATTGAAGGCAGAGGAGTCGGTAAAACCCTAGGGCGGTGCCTTAGCGGTGAAGGTCCGACGTGCGCCCGTGAGGGCTGCTGTAGCGACGTGCTTCAGGAATGGCTGGCCATCCCCGGTGTACCATGGTGGTGTCAGGGATGGGACGGTGAAAGACCCTGAGTCCTGTGGCGAGCGGACGTGCAGGCATTATCCTCTTGTTGACTGGAGATTAGTCGAGGCCAGGTCGAGGCGTATCTGAGGGGGGTCGACGGGGAATGGATAAGGTCGGCCCCCAGAAATCCAGGATGTGACGGTCATCATTTTGTGCCTCGAGGGGGCATCGATGGCGGAACAGTATCCGGCATGGTGCGTACAGTGACAGGTTTTCACCGCCCATCCCGGGATGGGTGGTAAAAAGCGGGATTTGACGCTAGTACTGCTTCCATGTTGGCGGTGCTATAGCCACGTAGGTAGGAAGTGGTTGGCGGTTGCATTAAATGCCTTGACTTTTGTCTGTAAGTAGGTGGGTGAGGAAGTGCTAGCCGGCTCAACCCAGGGTTGACCGGATCGACCCATGGTCGTGCGAGTCGGAGATTTTTCCAGGGGTCGAGGCGCATCGTCAAGTGGGCCTCGTGCGAGTCGGAACGCAGTCGAGGGTGCCCCGTCCTTACACGTATGTGGTTTTTCAAGGGTTTTTGTGATGCGAAATCCTCGGGGGTTTTGGGTACCCCTGGTTTAGGTACCCGACAATACATTTAGCAAAACCATAGTCTATTTTTGTACGAAGTTTCTGTTCGCAATAAATCCCAAAAACTATCTCAAGTTAATTGTGTCAATTCCACACTAGGATAAAAGTTTTACACCTATCAAGGCTTATATGAAAATGCAAAAACTAAAACAATGTTTCTGTTGATTTGTTTTTATAGAGAGTATAACTAAATCAAAAATGATGAAGCTGATATAGTAGTATTACTGATTATTCAATTCAATTCAATTCAATTCAATTCAATTCAATGATCATGCATATTAGAAAAGCTTCTTTCATCCTTTATAATTAGAAAAGCTTCTTTCGCCCAGAAAAAAAGCATACGTGCACCGATTTACCTTCGAGTTCCGCTGCGTCGAAGCTTTCCGGCAATCTCTGGCCTTCCGCGTTCGTGACTCCGCTGTATTAGAGGGCCCATGTTTGGAGCTTCGCTCCAGGCCCATAAATTGACAGGACCAGGCCTGGCTAGGCTATCGCCCGCGGACTGCAACATGATGGTGTCAGAGAAGCTCCTGCTGCTCCCGCGAGACGATAAAACGGTATACTTGGTCGTAACTCCGGCAGCCACGTCGAGAGGTACCGGACACTTCTCGGCTCATGGTCGAGCAGAGGTACCGCTACGATGGCGTAGGAGGCGACACCAACGACAACGAGATATACACGATGGAGGACACGGCGTTCTACTGTGCGTTCGAGGAGCTGGTTGCCAGGCTCGACCACCCGATGCTGAGAGTGGAGGTTGCACCGGCGGCCAGAGAGGCGGCCACGCATGTCCAAATGAGGTATGTGAAGGAGGGGGCAGCTTGGCAGCGTCGAGTTCGACCTCGTGACTCCATGTCAAGTTCGTTGACTTGTTCGAGACAGACTGTGAGGAGACGGGGATCGAGCTAGAGCTCAACGAGGAATCCTGGGAGCGTGGCTGCTGGTCCGACGGCGGCAACTGCCGGTTTGACCAAGACCCGGCCGCCCTCAGCGACGACGAAGACGGCACCCTGTTCTCCGCTGGGCCGTATGGCGACGCCCTCACGTGGGAGGGAGGGCCCCGAGCAACAGGACACTGCTACTCTCAGGGTTCGAGGCGCGCTATCAGCATCGACCTCACCGACCAACACGAGCTGATGTCGCGGGACGTACAACTCCTTGTGCACCACGCGTTCCACGATGGGGACGTGGAGGGCGACGATGCATACCAGCAGACGCTGGACGGCAGTGGGGTGGTGTCTCGTGTCACGCGTGGCATCATGCTCGACCAGGGGTTGTGGTCGGCGATAGCAATGCAGCAGCCAACAGCGCCAAGAGGGATGCACGTACGGCAACACACAAGCAACGGCAGCATTGTCGATGGGTTTCTTTTCATCTTTGCAGCTATGGGTTTGCATCGTTCAATATTGAAACATTACTGCATTAGATAGTTTTTTCCCGTAGCAACTTGCAATGAACGGGCATATTTGTTAGTTTTATATATGTATAAAAAGGAATAAGCGAAGAGGCCAGGGAAAACCTTGTGGCAGCAGAATATATAATATATGGACGTTCGCGCATTGGCTGCCATTCCCAACTGCTTCCGTTCCACCAATGCAGAACATTCCTCTTTCCTGTATGTAGTATATAATATAGGGAAATTATTTCATACATCTAAGGTGTAGTCACTCTCACGTGTATATCCCTAAATTTACAGTGTATATGGTATAATAAGGGCTTGTTTGGATGACTGGTTTTAATACTAATACCCCTGTAAAATACAGATCTGAAAAATTATACTAGCTAATTCAGAAAAAACTGTTTGGATGAACAGTTTGGTTAGGCCCCGTTTGGCAGGCTGTTTTTTTAGCTTATAAGCCGACTATGGCTGTTTTGCTGTGAGAGAAAAACACTGTTCCACGGCTGGTAAGTTGTGCTGATAAGCTCAGCCGAACAGGTTTACATCCGGTTTTGCATGTTACGGCTGGAAAAAGATACAGACCTCCTGAGGCCATAATTTTTTTTTCCATCGGATATCTTTTTTTTTTGATCGGTTTTCCATCGGATATCGGTCTCGTCCTCTTGTGTCCGTCCTCGCGAAACATCTTCGCCGCTGATTGCTCGCTTGCGTGATGCGTCCGTGATCAGCCTGCTCCGTCTCGTCTCCATCATCGTCCTGCCTCCCGCACCACGATGCTGGCTTCATTCCCGGCATGCTCGACGAGTCGACGTCAGCCTCCTCTCGATGAGGTCTTCCAGATATCGTCGTCACGAGTTCGGACTCGGATGCGTGGCCGCCGTCGCCGGCTCGCGTCGTCGCGAGTTCGGACTCAAGATGCACGGCCGCTGTCGCCGGCTCTCGTCGTCGCGAGTTAAGACTCGGATGCGCGGCCGCCGTCACCGGCTCACCGCAGGAGGGCTAAGAACAAAGGCAAGCTCATCGTTGTCATATGCCTCCTTATCATTTAGAAACCTGTTTGTTTCTATTCGGTCATGCGAATACGCGATTGTTTATTCCATTCACCTGTTCTTCGAGAGGTTCGGATTGGTTATGCCATTCATCTGTTCTTCGCAACGTTTTAAATCGCCGGCTAAGGTATGTAGTGGATGACTTCTAAAATAGCAATAGCGAAGGCTAAGTAGGGATATAGCGGACTATAGCTCGTAAAGTCGTAACTTGACTAGTCTCAAACAGCTATAGCCGGCTATATCTTCATCTATAGCCGGAAATTTAAAACTATGGTTCTTCGCAAGGTTCGGCGAGCTGGAAACTCTCTACCCAAGCAGTATTTTCCCAGGGCAAAAGGAATCACTGGTTTTCTTGTGCACAAGATATTACAGGCGGAGATGATTTACAGGTGAAAACGAATACAATATTGCCAAACAGGCCCTACAATGTATGTAGATAGAGTATATAATCTTCAGTATGCTAGTGTACATAGAGTATATGATTATACTTATTTTACATACTACTATAAAAATATTTTAATATTATATTTAAAAAATATATGCTCGTTTAAAAAATCTTATGCAGTAAGATTTGAAGTATCTAGTTTCAGAAAAAAAGATTTGAAGTATCTCAAAATGAATATATAAACATACTTAAACTAATAAATAAGTATGTATATGTACGTAATGTGGTTTATTAAAGACAGAAGAAGCAACTAACCCTGAGAGTAAGAAACGTTCCTTCTCTGTCACGGCGTCTTCTTTGTTCCTTTTCGATGCTTTGGCTCAGGTCTGGACAAAACAACCGGAGGCGACGGGAAATATCTTGTGTGATTGGTGCCTGGAGGCAGAAGCCAAAAGTCATCGGCCTTCCCCGATGAGGCCCAGTAGTTAGATGAGAGATGAGGTTATGCGTTTTCGTTTCTGGGCCGAGGTCCCAGACGGCCTTCTCATTGTAAAGCCGCACGAAACAAGACCAGTGTCTACCCACGGGGTAAGACAACCCCGGACACGGTGCTTAAGAAGATCTTTTCACGCAGGTCAAGAAAACCCTAGATCCTCTGTCACACCCCATACACAGCAGCACCATAACTCTCGTGAGACTGGGCTAGCCTTAGACCTGTGCTTTGACGTGGGGCAGACGACGGAATTTTTTTTCAACACATAGTTAAGCTGCGCCTCCTTTTCCTTAAAAAAAACTATGCCTCCTCCGGCCAACAAATCCGCTCCCAGAGAGGTTCGAACTCTGACCGGCAGGGTGCAAAGGGCACAACCAGATCAACTGGTAGTGCCAGCCCTAGGGGAGGGTCACGGGTAAGGATGGCAACGGATTGGGTTCGGATCGGGTGGAGTCTCCGTGCACCCAAAACCGAAACCCGAAATCGAAACCCGAACCCGAACCGAAAACCGATTCGGGTGGAAATCCATCACCAAAACCAAACCCGCGGATACCCGAAACCCGAACGGATAAATATACACATATTCATATGTATAAATAAGAGGCAACAAATAATAAATATTTTCATGAGTCAATTTTGAATAGATTTAATAATCTAAGTAAACAAGTTATTATTAGCATATTATAAAACATGAGTTTTAATTTCAAATAATTATTTCGGATATCCATTGGATATCCATGGGTGAAAAACCAAACCCGAAACCGAACCCGATACCAAATCCAAAACCGAACCCGAAAACCATAGGTGAGAAACCATCCCCAAATCCGAACCCGCAGGATCCGAAACCCGCGGGTATCCGACCCGAACCCGATCCGCTGCCATCCTTAATCACGGGGTGCGACAGCCGAGGGCCCAGGTGAGAGAGGGACCCAAAGCCAAGGTATACAAAACCCCCAGCCCTATAATCCATTAGCGAATTAATGACCTCGCAAGCAGCCGAGCAGTCGCGCAAAGACCGCGATGTCCGCGAGCGACGAGCGATATGAGGAGTTGCGTGGCGCCGGCCCCCGCCGCTGCAGACACGGAGAGACGGACATCGGGCGAACACAACGCCCGACGGCGGCGACCAGGCATCCAGGTCTCCAGGTCCAGGGATCCACCGATGAACGACGACAAGCAGTTTTGTGATCAACAATTCAGTATCAGCCGATCATTTTTTGTTCACCGGGATCCGGCCCTAGGTATTTTTTCCTTATTCATTTTTAATCCAAATTAATTATTTAATAGTATTTCAGACTTCTACTGGTACTCTGTACTAATATAGTCGTGTTTTTCTTCTAATTTAGATGTTAGAATTTTATAATGTTACCTAATGTTACCTAATTTAGATGAAAACTGCTGCACCGGCTACTCTATTCCATACGCTACGCGCGCGCCGTCCGCCAAATATGGCATCTCTCTCTACAACAACAACGGAGTAGGAGAAAGAGAGAGATACATAGTCTCATAGTTATGTATCTATGTGAGAGATGTATCCATTTGTAAACAACGTATAGTCTTGCTCTGTCAAAATGATTTAAAATTTTTATGAGAAGCTTATACAACCATATTATGCCCCCATACTAATTCTTAGAATTTTTAGACCACTTTATGCCCCCATATTATGCCCCCATACAACGTAATATGGTTGATTTTTAGCACGTGTGTTGTACTGATGGACAGGATTGGAGAATAAGAATAAGAAGCAAAGTTGCTGCGCTTATCCAAACCATCTTCTCCATGTTACTCCAGTTTGTGTTCAAGTTCGTGTTCTCTGGAGCTCTTATCGAGAAACACCAGCCGCTGTAAAATTTGAAGGATTGGGCAGGGAGAAAACTGAAGTTACAATCATCTTGAGATGCCCTGGTTATAGCATGATACAGTTAGCGGACTACATGTAGACTAGATTGTGTTTTTACAATATTACAACCTTGCTGATTGTATTTTTTACATGGCTACAGACTTGTTTGATTTCCATCGATACTTGTTAATTTCCATTTCCATGAACACTGTAATTCATTGTTAACCATAACAGAAGTTTGCAACACATATGTTCTTGGGATTTCTATCTCAATTCATTTTTACATGGTTACAACCTTGCTGATTGTATTGTTACGTGAGCCATGCTGATTTCATACATGCTTAGTAATCGATCATTTGTTCTATTTTCTCATGTAGGTATGCAACCATCAAATGTACGACTTAGGCCAAAAGATACTGTGGTGGGAGGGCTTGACACAAGAGTTAGTAATACACATACCACTTTGGAAATTATTAGTGACTTGTGTGTTATGATGTATGGAATTCATGTAAGGATGAATGTCAAATGCACTTGTAATATTTGAATGGATATTTTATGTCAATATAATGGTTGGGGACCATAATACAATGTCTATATACATGTCATCATGTGTCAATATAGTGACTAGAATATTAAAATATATTGATTACTGCAATTTTTTTTGCCAATATAGATTTCCTTGGGCCGGCCCTCAAGGAAATCATAATTAACTTGGTGGTTAATGGCAGTCAAGGAAAACTATAATTTTCCTTGGAGGTGTAGAGCAGCCAAGGAAACACTAATTACCTTGACGGTCTAGAGTGTTTCCTTAGAGGTTGTTAGTGCTCAAGGAAACTAATTTCCTTGGATGCTGTTGGCCCTCAAGCAAACTACTTTCCTTGGCGGTCGCAGCATTTCCTTGGCACTTTAGCAAATTAAGTCAGGTCGTAGATTCCTTGGCGGTCAGCTGCCAAGGAAATCATCCTTGAGTGCCAGAACCGCCAAGGAAATTAATTTTCCTTAGCTTCTATCCTTGAGTGCGTTTGCTTGACGGGTTTGTAGTCAGGGATTATTTCCTTGGCGGTTTTACCTCTTTCCTTGACGGTTTTTGGCACTCAAGGTAATTCGGGATTGTGGTAGTGGTGCAAGCAAAAGTGACCCATGGAAATAAAGAAAGAATAGATATTTGTTATTCAATAACACCAACAAAGATATATGTTATGCAATAACACCAACAAAGAAAAGAGAGAAGTTGGTATTAATTTAAGTGGTGGCTAAATGACGTGGACTTGTGTCTTGCATATATGTATATATGGGCTGGACTATAGGCATGAACACCTGGTTGTTGCTTGCCAAAGTGATAAAACGTGCAAATGGTTAAGCACGTAGACCGTGGAAATAGGAGAATAAGAGAGAAAGGAGATTGAGTTTCCAATTGCCGATGGCTATTTTTGACTAAGAAGTGATCACGTGAAGAGAATATGAAATGGATAAAGAATGATCAAAGGTTATAAGATCAAAAGGATTTTAGTCAAACAATGATTAAAAAGTTTGACTATGATTTTAGACATTATATTTAAATTGCTTTTTCAAGGACTTTTAAAACTCAAACTATTTTTTTGAGACATTTATAAAACATAATTTGAACTTTAGTGTTTTTTTAAAAAATAAATAGAGCAAAACCTATTCAAGCCTTTATCGAATTTTCTAAATTCATTTTTCACTCAATAGAATTTAATGCCCTCAGCATGAATGAAACAAACATATCAAATTTAATTTTGAAAGTTTAAGAAAATCACATTTTCACTATTTAAATTCTAAACAATGTAATTAAATCTTGGAAAATTTTAGAAAATTCATGAAATCGTTTATTTTATTTAGTGTATTCTATTCACAACCCAAAATAAAAATTTTGGGGGTGTGACAGCCGACGTGCTTGAAATTTTGTATGAACTTCCTTTGTTCACCATGAGTGCCCGGTGGGGAGTCAATCGGCCTATTGCCGCCCGAAAGGACAAAGGGACCCTGCGATCGCTAGGATTTTTTTGCTCCCCTTTCCGTTATTTAGCCCTGGGCCTTTTTCATCTCTCACGTATATATGTCCCCCAAATCAACCAATCATCCAGGAATGATAAAATGGGAGCGACACCACACCGCTATCCATTACATTGACTTAATTCACTCTGAGACTCGTACATTGATATGTATATGCATGGAAAAGGATCTCACATAACCTTCTATATGCAGCTATATATAGCTAGCCATGCAAGGAATCATACGTATACGCGGAGGGGTGCACACGCGGTTGTCAGCATCAAACTGCTGACGGCGGCGGCGGTGGCAAGGTGGCCGATGCGCCGACCGGAGTGCCTGATGCCGGCGCTGGCGGTGGAGGTGCACGGCGGTTAAGAAGCTTCCACGTGCCGCCGGCGAGGTCTACATGTAGATAGAGGTGCCATATAGATCAGAATTAAAACTCATCAAAGCTCAAACAAGAACACAGATAAATTAAAGTTGATGCTACAATTAAAATCAACAAATCAAATCAACAGAAGTAGCTAGTGCAGACCTGACGGTGTTCGAGCCTCGGAAGAATTTGCAGATGAGACAACTAATAAGACGATCACTAGCAGTAGCAGAGACGGTGTTCTTGTCACGGAGGCGCCCCACATTGTGACCCCTAGCTAGATGCAGGTTATAATGCAAGGAAGCAGTGTTACGTCGTGACATTTATAGGAGTGGAGCCGTGGAGGAGATTGCGTTAGCACGTTAACTCGTTAAGTGTAGGTGCAGTGCACTTTGCACAGTTTCTACGTCCAGCAGAGGGCATGCATTGTAATCAGCATCGTACAAACAAAACAATCGTCGGCTGACTTGGGTGCTGTTTCGATCTCCCCGACAACATGGAGGATGCATGGGTACACGTAGTCTGATGCATGTGCGCGTCGTGCGCTGTGGCCGAGGTCAGCTTCGTCTAGCAGAGAAGAGAGTCACCGGTAGAAATGCTCAAGATGCATGTGTATGCGTACGTTCAGATCCAGTGGGCGCAGAAATGGAACCGAGGAGATGTAGAAAGTCGGAGATTCGAGTTGTCGGCGTCACCGTTGGTTGCATATGCATGCATACTCTGTCTGCAAGGTGAGCGTGCGTGGCTTTAATGGTGCAGGTGCTGCTGGAGTACATCCAAGTTTGGGAGCTCACTGACGATACTCAGCTCACTCCGTAGGTCCCGGATAAGCTCTGCTGGCCCTGGTCAAGCGACGGCAATTATTATCGGCATCAGCCTAGTCATGTACGTTGGCTCGTCGAGGCCTCTTGGTGCTAAACAACTGTGGAAGACCAGCACGCCACCGAAAGTTAAGCACTTCTTCTAGCTGGCTCTGCACGGGCGATGCTGGACTGCCGAGAGGAGGTGAAGGCACGGCTTGCAGGACACTGATGCATGTGTTCTTTGCGACCAAAGCCCTGAAACTCTGGAACACTCCAACTCGGGTGCGTCTTTAGCAGGGAGCTGTGGTCGGCAGTCCTCAGCAAGCTGCATTTAGATCACACTATCACAGTACGACATGATAACATCTTCATCTGGTGGCTGGGAGAGAGGAAATCAGTGCCTAAGATTACTAGGGCTGGTTTCGACTCCATGTTCTTTTTGATCAGCTGGTCCATTTGGAAGGAGCGCAGTGCTAGAACGTTCGGAGGTCCAACAACCCAACCGGCGAATCTGCTGTCTACAATTTTGGAGGAGGCGCGGGAGTGGTCTCTTGCTGGGTACAGGACACTGAGCACGCTGCTTATGCTCATGTAGCTAGTGGACGCCTTCTCGATCTGTCGCAAATCTTTGGTTTGTAATATCGCCTAGTGCTATATCGGTCCTTGGCAACTATTTCCATTATCATTGGTAGCCTGCTCCTGTAATCCAAATCCAACTTTATCTTAGGGGCCGTTTGGATCCTTTTATTTTAGAGGAATTGGAATCTACTTAATAGACTAGGTTATTTGGCTTGGAATTTGATATTCCACAACTTTGCAAAGTTCACATATAAGCCTATCTCAAAAAAAGGTGAGAGATAAAATTAATTCTATAGTTTACCATGCCATGTTTCTATTTTGCAACTTATAACCTGTTCTTTAACTCCCTCTCCCATGATAGAAATGCAACACATAAATACCTCTCTCGTATAGCCAACAATAATATGAAAATGCCATGTTACCATTTGTTGCTCCCGTGATGGGTGACCATGGGTATCAAGCTCCACGCCGGCGTATGCGTCACTTACTGGAGGTGGTGGCTTTGCCGAGGGCTCCAGGCTCTCGGCAAAGCCTCTCAGACCCTCGGCAAAGGCTTTGCCGAGAGCAGCTCTCGGCAAAGCTGCCTCGGCAAAAATCCGATCGGCAAAGCCTTCTTTGCCGAGAACCGTTTTATCGGGCTCTCGGCAAAGGCTTTGCCGAGAGCCAACGCGGCCCTCGGCAAAGAAAAGGCGCCGTTAACGGGCCTGCTTTCTTTGCCGAGAGCCCATTTGGCTGGCTCTCGGCAAAGAGTTTTTTTTTTTTGAAAAAATTCTTTGCCGAGAGCCAGTGTGGCCAGGCTCTCGGCAAACATTTTTCTTTTTTTTTAAAAAAAAATATTGGCC
The DNA here is from genome assembly GCA_022457205.1 of Saccharum spontaneum. Taxonomy (NCBI): domain Eukaryota; kingdom Viridiplantae; phylum Streptophyta; class Magnoliopsida; order Poales; family Poaceae; genus Saccharum; species Saccharum spontaneum. The sequence goes on from CM039587.1 coordinate 42,112,649, forward strand.
GAGCGCCGGGCCAGACCGGCTCTCGGCAAAGAGTTTTCAAAAAAAAAGAAAATTCTTTGCCGAGAGCCAGTCTGGCCAGGCTCTCGGCAAACATTTTTTAAGAAAAAGAAAAATGTTTGCCGAGAGCCAGTCTGGCCAGGCTCTCGGCAAAGCCTGTCCTTTGCCGAGTGCAACGGTCATTGCCCTCGGCAAAGCTGGGAAATGGGTATTTTTCAGCCATGTTTTCTAGCTTTGCCGAGTGCACTGACCATTGCACTCGGCAAAGGTAGCCTTTGCCGAGAGCAACCCTCGGCAAAGTGAGAAATTTTGGTTTTTTCTTTTGATTTTTCACTTCATTACACATATAAATCGCATTCAACACGTATAAACACATTCATCACCAAATAAATCACATTTATCACATATGAGTCACATTCATCACGTATAAACACATATATCACATGTACATATCACATTCATCACATACACCACGCATATAGCACATTCATCATAATATTTGAACTAAACGAAAGTTAACCATTACAAGTTATCATCGAAACATAATAAGTTTTCATTCTAAAGTTCACAATCTACTAGAGACGACATTTTAAACACAGTCATGGCCAACCTTGCCTGGCCACCCCGGAGAAGGAGTCCCGCCTTGACCCCCGGGCGTGTTCCATCCAGGCGCTTGCGGGTTGTTCGAACCCGCGTTCCATGTGCATGTTTCATATGTTTCATCAAGATGTTGTATTTGTTTCATCTGTATGTTGCATATGTTGCAATGGCTATACACGTATGTTGTAAGTGTATCTTTCAAATGTTTCAGCTGTTTTATTTGGATGTTGCATGATTTTGTCTGGATATTGCATATGTTGCAGTGGCTATACGCGTATGTTGCAAATGTATGTTTTAAATGTTTTAGTTGTTTCATAAGTATGTTGCAAGTGTTTTATCTGGATGTTGTATATGTTGTGGTGGCTATAAGCATATGTTGCATGAGTATTTTCCCAAATGTTTTACATATTTCAGACATATGTTTCAGCAAGTTTTCCTATTTCAGGTGTTTTCATTAGCAAGAACGAGAAGCGAGCGCAGACGGAGACGATCCCTGCGTGCATGCGCACTAGCATGTGTAGTGGCAATAGGCATACGTAGGCGCGCAGCAGCAGCATGCATAGCAATAGGAGTTATGCGTAGGCACACAACAGCAAGCGCATACGGGCGCGTGCAGCAAGCCGTATGCAGGGCATGCAGCAGCAACATGCATACTGTCAACTACTCTTGTACTTGCTGGATATACACAGTCTCTTCAATTGACAAACCAATTTATTTGGCTTGGTGATGCGCGGTGACTTCACTAGGCCTTTGTTGGTGGTTCTTAACTCACATAATTAACTGCCAACAGTTGCATAAAATCCTAGCATATAAACACCAAACCTAGAAATAGGGCTTTAGAACTAACACTTTCCACAAGTTTTGGTATTTGATCTTTTGCAGAAGGACACGTCGGAATTACACAAGAAATACAATAATACAGATACCTGACATGAGCCAAAGGGGATGGAGGCCCACAACCAAGCAAATCAGGGCCCAAAACGAGAGGAGGACAAGTCCATACCCAAAGCAAAACAATCCATCTCCGCGCAAAAACCCACATGGGCCAAGACACAAGGATCAAGGAGATGACTCATCGAAGATGGGCATGTTTGGGCCCAGCCAGGTGCAGGCGCACCTCCAGCTGGCCCAAATGGCCCCATTTCACGCTGGCTTCCTCTGATTGATGTCCCAAAGATGGTTTACAAGGTGTCGGGCAGATTTAATGTACCTAAAAGGCGGTTTGCTCCTTCCATATGGGAATGGGGAATATCTCAAGTACCCCCTCCTCTCCACCTATAAAAGGAAGACCTCTCCCCCTCATTCCAACAACACACAAGAGAAGAAGAGCACCAAGAAGAGCAAGAGCAACACCACCCCAATGGGCTTAGGTCCTAGTAGCTAGCTCTAGCAAAATAGTAGGGAGAGATGTGAGGGAGAGTTTGGGAAAGAAGTACCGGGTTTGTTGGTAACCTTCCCCCGCTTGTACCTTGACGAATACGCACTTTGTACTTTGACGGGTATCTTAGTAAGTGTTCATGGTTCCTTTGGTTATAAAAGTCTTTTAATTAGTTAAGCTACACTTTTATTTGCTTATGGGGTCATCGTCCGTTCCCGTGACGGATACTCTAGTAGAGGGCCCTGATAAAGACGGATAACCCCATGTGGACGCTAGAGTAGTAGTCGATAGCGTAGACATGGTGTCTAAGCTAGAGGCTATCTTCGTTTGCTTCGTGTTGGTAATTGTTAACGCACATAGAAAATTCCGCAAGCTCACGGATATCGTTATAGGTTTTACTCGGGAGTATTCCAGAGTATCGTATTTATCCACAGGAAAACAATGGTTAAATAAGCTAATAATTCACCATCATGCATCTACTAACTTAATATATCAAGTAGACTAAAGTAGAGGTAAATGATAAATTATAGGAATTATGCATAATGACACACACATAGGAGAATTCCATGATAGAGGACACCGGGAGAGTTCAAGGTTCCTAAATACTTCTTTATCACTTTAGTTCTATGATAATTGAAATATAGATAGATATAGCAATCACACAATAACACTTTGGAGCAACAATACCTTTTCGACTCTCGAAAAAACTGGAAGGGGTAGTCAGGAGAAGGCTACCAAAGGCCCTACAAACACCAATTCGAATGTGGTGGTGGATTACAAAGGCCTGGTCAGAGCTGTCACCTCTGGGGCTACCACAACTATCTGTGGGACTGGGTGCAATCTCAGGTAACTTATAGTCTAGACAACATGTCTACACCAACGATTACTACTCTAGTCACACATGATAACTAGCGCACTCAATACGAACGGAGATCTCATGCAAAGTATAACAACTAAACTAACCACACATATGAAGGCATAAAAGTAAATAGAAAAGATAAATATATTAAAGCATAAGTCTTACAAATGTAAGATACAAAGATATACCAGATCTCCGAAGATTCTCTAAAATCTGAGCGTAGCCCGACTCTCCCTAACTCTTAAGTAGAACTAATCTACTACATTGGAGAGGTCTAGCCCTAATTCTCTGGTGTTGTGCCTTGATCTGAATAAGAGATGGCCTCCTAGAGGGGGTAGGGGGCATTCTTATATAGGCCGAGGTGGAGTAGAGGCCAAGTAACTGCCACATCATCGATCCGTGTGACCTCCTTCGACCACCGTTGGATAAACCGACTTCAATTGGACATAGATGGGACCCCAGGAGGTGTAGAAGGAACATTCCATAAGCTCGGGGCGAGGCAGCACAGCCAAGGCCCGTGGACCGGCCGGCCCCACCTGTTAGCCAATCGAGGTCCGCTTCGGTCTGGTGTCTTCTCGTATCCTCTGGAACCTTCTAGTGTATGCGTGATCGTGGATTGATATCTTTTTATTCTGAACTCCAAATATAGCAAGTAATATATCCGTTTTGATTGTCTCGACGAGCCCTTCGCAATGGTACACTCTAATTCATTATTTGAGATACTTTTATTCTATGAAAAATGCATATCCTACAAGACAAATGAGAGCACCAAAACTCGTGGAATTTGTTAGAATCAAACCCTACAACTATGCTTTGTAATTCATTTCATATCACTTTATGAAATAGTTGATGGTTATATTTAGAGTTTAATGACCGTCAACACCTCTTACTCCCATGGTTGAGGGGTAGGCGGTAGGTGGTGACAGTTCTTTCCGTCCCTTGTAATCCCCCACATCCGGGTATGGTGTAGAGCTACAGGCCAGTATCGCTTGGCAGACAAGGCGTAAGCCGGTGCCCAAAGTAAGAAAGTAGAAAATAAAGTTTATCTGTCCTTAGACCCTAAGCCATAGAAATCTTTCTCTACCCTCACCAGCTATCCTTGTGTTGTCCTTAGACGAATTAGCTAAAAAGAAATAACCTCTGTTCCTGTGAAAAATACGATACCCTGAATACTTCTGGATGAAAGCTACAACGGTAATTCCGTGCGCTTGCGGAATCTTCTCTGTTTGCGTTAGAAATACCAACAGCCTTTTCGTGGAGCATGCTAGTTCCATCCCTAAGGTAGGCAGCATTGTTAGGTGTGTAGTAAGCAGTAGCATGCACAGCAGGCAGGACATGCACGGGTGTTTGGACGGGGCTAGCGTTTGGATGTCCGGGCGCTAGCCACACCGAAAAGGCAGTCACCTCTATATATAGGTTTATGTAGTAGTGAACTGAAAATCATCTAGCCAAGCATGACACCATGATTCGCATCTACCGAGCCACTATGGTAGAAAAAGCTACCTACATTTGTAGGTACGAATCGGAACCTAAAGTAGTTGAGAATTTCCTCCACATGCTAGGTTACAAATTTCACTGGTGTCATCTACCAATCTTTGGTATTCAGGGTCATCAAATGATCCGAGTCTTTGAACAAATACAATGATCATCAACAAATATTGTAGTTCAAGGCAGTCAGTTATTCATAGTCTCTGAATTGGGTGTCTTCTTGTGTTGTTTTGGCCACACTGTCTTGTGTAAGCCTAAAAGCGAAAAGTTTGGTTGCAATGTGAGAATAAAAGTGCATTGGAATGGTGTAATTCTCACCGCCCGAGAAATGGTAGTATAGGGGGTCTAGATAATGGACCACGGCTGAAAATGGATTCTATATGTAGAAGATGGTAACACTGACTTTCTATGAAATAGAGGCATAGGGTGAGGCTATGGCTACACTGATAGTGTCCTAGGGCAGAAGACATTGTGACGAAGTATGAGAGGGATGCTAACGACAGTATCAAGGCAGACAGGGCTCATCTAATGGTGAAGGACCGAGTAATCGGAGGAAAACGTGAATCCAATGGTGGGTGGGGCACTACTGGGTCAATCCACAACCCAGGAATGATATCATGCTGCCATTGTTTGGTCAGGCTATAAGCTAACATAGCATATCACTACCAAGTTGTGCCCTGATCTGGCAGGATGTGATATTCTCCCATTTGTAGTCTACCTACAACTCCAACAAGTTATTTATCTCTGCCACTACTAACAAAGGACCACTTTTTTCCGGAGGCGCTGGGTAGTCTATTGGACTACAAAGTAAAGATAGTTTATGTGGTATGCTCATTTTTCTACTTAGGCCCGTTTGGATCCTTGGAAATGAATTCATATTAATTAAGCTAATATGGTTATATATGAATTACATTTGTACATTATTATTGGCTATATGAGATAGATACTTATGCATTGTATTTCTACCATAGAGGGGTGAGTTGAAGAGCATATAATTTGCAAAATAGAAATATAGAATGGTGACCTATAGAATCAATTTTCATCTCCCACCCAATAAATTTAAGATGGGTGCTTATATGTGAACTTTTGGAAAGCGGTGGAATGTCAAACCCAATAAACTAATTTATTAAGTAGATTTTAATTTCTCC
>CM039587.1:42118218-42188908 GCA_022457205.1 Saccharum spontaneum
TTAGACTGGCCTCTGAACAGGCAGGGCATGTCCTTCCTCCGCCCTCTCGACGACTACGGCCGCGCTGACCACTTGAGTTGTTGCGGCAACGTAGAGTAAGAGGGGTTCCCCCGTGGCTGGAGGGATGTGGATCGGAGGATTGGACAGCGTTGCCTTGAGTTTGGTGAGAGCCTCTTCAGCCTCGAGGGTCCACAAGAAGTGTTCTGTTTTCTTCAGGAGACGGTACAGAGGGAGTGCCTTTTTGCCGAGGCACGAAATAAAGCGACTGAGGGTCGCGAGGCAGCCCGTTGCCCTTTGCACACCCTTCAGATCTCGGATGGAGCTCATCTGAGTGATCGCAGAGATTTTTTCCGGGTTGGCTTCGATGCCGCGCGTGGAAACGATGAACCCTAGGAGCATGCCTCGAGGAACGTCGAAGATGCATTTCTCAGGGTTGAGCTTGATGTTTTTAGCCTTGAGGCATTTGAATGCAATGTCGAGGTCATCAACCAGGTTGTTGGCCCTCTTGATTTGACTACGATGTCATCAATGTAGGCCTCGATGGTTGGCCCGATTTGTTCCCCAAAAATGTGTTGCATGCATCGCTGGTACGTAGCCCCCACGTTCCGGAGACCGAAGGGCATAGTAACGTAGCAATACATGCCGAACGGGGTGATGAATGAAGTCACGAGTTGGTCGGACTCCTTCATTTTGATTTGGTGGTAGCTGGAATATGCGTATAGGAACGATAGGGTTTCACATCCCGCAGTAGATCGATGATTTGGTTGATGCGTGGCAAAGGAAAGGGAACTTTGGACATGCTTTATTTAAACTGGTATAGTCTACACATATCCTCATTTCCCACTCTTTTTCCTAACTAATACAAGATTAGCTAACCACTCGGGATGATGAACTTCCTTGATGAACCCGGCATCTAGCAGCTTATGGATCTCCTCGCCGATGACCTTGTGCTTCTCCTCGTTGAAGCGGTGCAAGCGTTGTTTCACCGGTTTGGAGCTGGCTTGGATCTCCAAGGCGTGCTCGGTGACTTCCCTGGGTATGCCCGGCATATCCGAGGGACTCCATGCGAATATGTCGACATTCACGTGGAGAAAGTCGACAAGCACCACTTCCTATTTAGGACCGAGGATGGCGCTGACGTTCAACGCCTTTCCGTCCGGGTTGGCAGGGTCGAGGGGTATGAGTTTGACGTCTTCTACGGGTTTGAAGCTGCTGGTGTGCCGTTTGGGGTCAGGGATCTCCTTGGCCAGACCGTGCTCATAGGAGGGCCCGACGGTGATAACACCCTTAGGGCCCGACATCTTGAACTTGAGGTAGGTGTAGTTGGGGACTGCCATGAACTTGGCATAACAAGAACGTCCAAGGATGGCGTGGTAGGTTCCATGGAAACCAACCACCTCAAAAGTGAGTGTCTCCTTCCTGAAGTTAGCGAGGGTTCCGAAGCAGACGGACAGGTCGATCCGTCCAACGGGCTCTGCTTGTTTCCCTGGCACGACTCCATGAAGCCCCCGATGCTGGGTCGGAGGTACGTCCTCTCGATCCCCAGAAGGTCAAGGGTACGGGTGTAGATGATGTTGAGGCTGCTGCCCCCGTCCATGAGTACTTTAGTGAGGCACGTGTTGGCAATGATGGGATCGACAACGAGCGGGTAGACTACAGGATTGGGGACGTAGTCCGGATGGTCATCACGGTCAAAAGTGATGGCCATTTCGAACCAATCATGGAATAGGGGGGTCGCCAAGCGTACGAAGAAAACCTCTCGGTGCTCCCGCTTGTGCTGGCGCACTGAGAGACGCGTCGAGGGTCCCTCTTATATCATGAAACAATCATGGATCTCAGGAAACCCCTGTCCTTGTCATCACCCTTTTCTTTGGGGTCCTCCTTCTTGTCGTCCTTCTTGATGCCCAAGCTTTCAAAGCATCTCTGCAGCATGTGGCAGTCCTCGAGGTTGTGGTTCATGGGCCCTTTGTGGTAAGGACACAATTCTTTGAGCATTTTGTCAAAAATGCCCCCGCCAGGGGTCCTCGAGGCCTTTTGCGGTTGGCAGCAGCGACGAGGTCGTCAGCCACGGCTTCACGCTTGCCCTGCTGGTTCTTCTTCTTCTTCTTGTCTTTTCTGGCGCCCCAGTTGGAGCTCTCGAGTTCCTCATTCTTGTGCTTCCCCTTGTCCTGGTCGCCACCAAAGATGACACCAACCACCACCTCACCAGCAGCATAGTTGGTGATGATGTCCATCAATTTGTTGGCAGTGGTGGGGGTGTTGCGGCCCAACTCCCAGACAAGCTCTTCGCAAGTGGTTCCAGAGAGGAAAGCCATGATGATGTCGGAGTCAGTGATGTTGGGAAGCTCAGTGTGTTGTTTGGAGAAACGTCGGATATAGTCACGGAGAGACTCGTCCGACTTATGTTTACAACTCCTGAGGTCCCAAGAATTGTCGGGGTGCACGTAGGTCCCCTTGAAGTTCCCCTCGAACACTCTCACCAAATCGTCCCAGTCGTGGATCTGTCGAGGTGGGAGATCCTCGAGCCATGCTCGAGCGGTGTCCGATAGGAACAGGGGAGTTGTCGGATGATGACTTTGTCATCGGTGGCGCCGCCCAACTGACAAGCCAAGTGGAAGTCAGCGAGCCAAAGTTCGGGTTTGGTCTCATCGTTGTACTTGGTCAAAGTCGATGGGGGGCGGAACCGGACCAGAAGCAGGGTGTTTCGAATGGTCTTGCTGAAGACTCGAGGGCCCGGTGGCTCAGGTGATGGACTGCGATCCTCGGCGCTATCGTATCACCCGCCCCGGTGCTCGTGGTAGCCTCGAGCTGCACCGTCACCATATTTGCGCCTGCGGCGCTCGTTGATGTTGTCACGGGCATCTTAGGGCTCGCGGTTGTCGATGATGTGTTCTCTGACAGAGGTAGCCTTGTTTCCTCGAGGTGCCGGCTCGGGATGGACCGAGGCCTCCCTTTCTTGCCGGGAGGGTTCCACGGGTTGCCTAGAGGCAAGGGCGCGGCGCCTCGAGGCGGAACTCTCGGCCTGATGCATGGACACCGTCTTGAGGAGTCCTCGAATCTCATCATGGGCCCGACGGGCCTCAGAGGTAGATGGCTCGGGCATGTTGCGGAGAAGCATGGCAGCGGCGATGACGTTCTGGCTAGCTCAGTTGAAGACCGGGGGTTCGCCCACCCGCTCCTCGACGATGCGACGATTAACGTCGAGAGCTCTCTCACGAGCTCCTCCGCCACGTACGCACGCCGCATGCTCCCGCTCGAGGGTCCACTGAAGTAGGCGCAGGCGTTCTCGCTCTTCATCGAGCTTGGCCTGTAGTTCTTGAATCTGAGCAAGTTGCGCTCCTTGGTCTACTTCAAAAGGTTGGGGTCCGCCCCGTGCGCCAGGGTGTGCTGCGTGGGGGTGGCGTGGCGTTCCCTCCTCCGGCGGTAGCCTCGGCTTCTGAATCCGACGCGATAGCCCCATCGATTTGGAAGCACTCGCGGGTCGGATCGTAGCTGTCGTCAGCAGTGTCGGAGTCAGGGGCGCCAAAATAGTAGTACGATGGATGCATGTAAGGTCGTCGATTGGTGAAGTCACAGTGGCGAGAGGTGGTCGCACGGAGCTCTGTGTCAGAAGTCTCCATAGAGTCCAAGTACTCGGAAGCTGGCGTGGATGTCACGAGGTCAAGGGCACAACGTAGATGGTGCTCGGGGAGCTCCTCGTAAGCTCTCATGCTGGCACTTACAAAGGAAGCATATGCCCGGGTAGCTGTGTTTAGCCCATACGGAAATGCCCATGGAGGCATCGTCCTCGGTGTCGGAGGAGTCGACCCTAGGCCGGATGAAGGTGGCGCCGCGCCGGTTGGTGGGGTGATGGGATGCCCCATCGGCATCTTACCCTCAGCCAAGCTCATCCTACAAAGGTCCTCAGCGAGGAAATCTGTGTCGGCGTCTGGCTGAGAGGCGCCGGATCGGGGAACGTCGTTACCCCCTGCGAGGTGATGATGGCGGCCATGCTGGGCTTGCCGTCGCCCGACTGCACGGGCTCGGCGAGAGCGATGATACCGGTGCAGGGCTCCCCTTGGCTGGGAGAGCTCATGGTCCCTGTCGATCGGGTGTCTGGGCGGGAGGACCATGTCATAGCCGTGGCCAAGGGACATGAACTCCAAGCTCCCAAACTAGATCACCGTGGCCAATGGAAGTGGACATTCGGGGTCAGCTATTTAGAAAAATGGCGAGAAAACGATGTCAACACGCAGCGCCCCTACCTGGCGCGCCAACGGTCGGTGTCCGGACCTAGGAGGCCCCTAAGCCGATGAGTGAATTTGTGCTGCGTGTTCCCTAATCCGGATGGTGATGCAAAGAGAATACGCGGGGGTTTATCCTGGTTCGGGCAAAGAAGGCCCTACGTCCAGCGGGGAAGAGAGGGTATTGTATTTCCTTGCACCTAAGTGCTTGCGTAGGGGTTACAAGCTGCGAGAGAAGGAGCCAGTCCCAAGTCTCAAAGGGAAAGTATAATGGAGCATTGCTTGGGATGTTGATCTCAGTAGTGAGGTGGTGTCTTGCGGTTTTCGTCCTTTGTCCTCCGTTGTCCCCTAGGAGGGTCCCCTGCCTCCCCTTTTATAGGGTCAATTGAAGGCAGAGGAGTCGGTAAAACCCTAGGGCGGTGCCTTAGCGGTGAAGGTCCGACGTGCGCCCGTGAGGGCTGCTGTAGCGACGTGCTTCAGGAATGGCTGGCCATCCCCGGTGTACCATGGTGGTGTCAGGGATGGGACGGTGAAAGACCCTGAGTCCTGTGGCGAGCGGACGTGCAGGCATTATCCTCTTGTTGACTGGAGATTAGTCGAGGCCAGGTCGAGGCGTATCTGAGGGGGGTCGACGGGGAATGGATAAGGTCGGCCCCCAGAAATCCAGGATGTGACGGTCATCATTTTGTGCCTCGAGGGGGCATCGATGGCGGAACAGTATCCGGCATGGTGCGTACAGTGACAGGTTTTCACCGCCCATCCCGGGATGGGTGGTAAAAAGCGGGATTTGACGCTAGTACTGCTTCCATGTTGGCGGTGCTATAGCCACGTAGGTAGGAAGTGGTTGGCGGTTGCATTAAATGCCTTGACTTTTGTCTGTAAGTAGGTGGGTGAGGAAGTGCTAGCCGGCTCAACCCAGGGTTGACCGGATCGACCCATGGTCGTGCGAGTCGGAGATTTTTCCAGGGGTCGAGGCGCATCGTCAAGTGGGCCTCGTGCGAGTCGGAACGCAGTCGAGGGTGCCCCGTCCTTACACGTATGTGGTTTTTCAAGGGTTTTTGTGATGCGAAATCCTCGGGGGTTTTGGGTACCCCTGGTTTAGGTACCCGACAATACATTTAGCAAAACCATAGTCTATTTTTGTACGAAGTTTCTGTTCGCAATAAATCCCAAAAACTATCTCAAGTTAATTGTGTCAATTCCACACTAGGATAAAAGTTTTACACCTATCAAGGCTTATATGAAAATGCAAAAACTAAAACAATGTTTCTGTTGATTTGTTTTTATAGAGAGTATAACTAAATCAAAAATGATGAAGCTGATATAGTAGTATTACTGATTATTCAATTCAATTCAATTCAATTCAATTCAATTCAATGATCATGCATATTAGAAAAGCTTCTTTCATCCTTTATAATTAGAAAAGCTTCTTTCGCCCAGAAAAAAAGCATACGTGCACCGATTTACCTTCGAGTTCCGCTGCGTCGAAGCTTTCCGGCAATCTCTGGCCTTCCGCGTTCGTGACTCCGCTGTATTAGAGGGCCCATGTTTGGAGCTTCGCTCCAGGCCCATAAATTGACAGGACCAGGCCTGGCTAGGCTATCGCCCGCGGACTGCAACATGATGGTGTCAGAGAAGCTCCTGCTGCTCCCGCGAGACGATAAAACGGTATACTTGGTCGTAACTCCGGCAGCCACGTCGAGAGGTACCGGACACTTCTCGGCTCATGGTCGAGCAGAGGTACCGCTACGATGGCGTAGGAGGCGACACCAACGACAACGAGATATACACGATGGAGGACACGGCGTTCTACTGTGCGTTCGAGGAGCTGGTTGCCAGGCTCGACCACCCGATGCTGAGAGTGGAGGTTGCACCGGCGGCCAGAGAGGCGGCCACGCATGTCCAAATGAGGTATGTGAAGGAGGGGGCAGCTTGGCAGCGTCGAGTTCGACCTCGTGACTCCATGTCAAGTTCGTTGACTTGTTCGAGACAGACTGTGAGGAGACGGGGATCGAGCTAGAGCTCAACGAGGAATCCTGGGAGCGTGGCTGCTGGTCCGACGGCGGCAACTGCCGGTTTGACCAAGACCCGGCCGCCCTCAGCGACGACGAAGACGGCACCCTGTTCTCCGCTGGGCCGTATGGCGACGCCCTCACGTGGGAGGGAGGGCCCCGAGCAACAGGACACTGCTACTCTCAGGGTTCGAGGCGCGCTATCAGCATCGACCTCACCGACCAACACGAGCTGATGTCGCGGGACGTACAACTCCTTGTGCACCACGCGTTCCACGATGGGGACGTGGAGGGCGACGATGCATACCAGCAGACGCTGGACGGCAGTGGGGTGGTGTCTCGTGTCACGCGTGGCATCATGCTCGACCAGGGGTTGTGGTCGGCGATAGCAATGCAGCAGCCAACAGCGCCAAGAGGGATGCACGTACGGCAACACACAAGCAACGGCAGCATTGTCGATGGGTTTCTTTTCATCTTTGCAGCTATGGGTTTGCATCGTTCAATATTGAAACATTACTGCATTAGATAGTTTTTTCCCGTAGCAACTTGCAATGAACGGGCATATTTGTTAGTTTTATATATGTATAAAAAGGAATAAGCGAAGAGGCCAGGGAAAACCTTGTGGCAGCAGAATATATAATATATGGACGTTCGCGCATTGGCTGCCATTCCCAACTGCTTCCGTTCCACCAATGCAGAACATTCCTCTTTCCTGTATGTAGTATATAATATAGGGAAATTATTTCATACATCTAAGGTGTAGTCACTCTCACGTGTATATCCCTAAATTTACAGTGTATATGGTATAATAAGGGCTTGTTTGGATGACTGGTTTTAATACTAATACCCCTGTAAAATACAGATCTGAAAAATTATACTAGCTAATTCAGAAAAAACTGTTTGGATGAACAGTTTGGTTAGGCCCCGTTTGGCAGGCTGTTTTTTTAGCTTATAAGCCGACTATGGCTGTTTTGCTGTGAGAGAAAAACACTGTTCCACGGCTGGTAAGTTGTGCTGATAAGCTCAGCCGAACAGGTTTACATCCGGTTTTGCATGTTACGGCTGGAAAAAGATACAGACCTCCTGAGGCCATAATTTTTTTTTCCATCGGATATCTTTTTTTTTTGATCGGTTTTCCATCGGATATCGGTCTCGTCCTCTTGTGTCCGTCCTCGCGAAACATCTTCGCCGCTGATTGCTCGCTTGCGTGATGCGTCCGTGATCAGCCTGCTCCGTCTCGTCTCCATCATCGTCCTGCCTCCCGCACCACGATGCTGGCTTCATTCCCGGCATGCTCGACGAGTCGACGTCAGCCTCCTCTCGATGAGGTCTTCCAGATATCGTCGTCACGAGTTCGGACTCGGATGCGTGGCCGCCGTCGCCGGCTCGCGTCGTCGCGAGTTCGGACTCAAGATGCACGGCCGCTGTCGCCGGCTCTCGTCGTCGCGAGTTAAGACTCGGATGCGCGGCCGCCGTCACCGGCTCACCGCAGGAGGGCTAAGAACAAAGGCAAGCTCATCGTTGTCATATGCCTCCTTATCATTTAGAAACCTGTTTGTTTCTATTCGGTCATGCGAATACGCGATTGTTTATTCCATTCACCTGTTCTTCGAGAGGTTCGGATTGGTTATGCCATTCATCTGTTCTTCGCAACGTTTTAAATCGCCGGCTAAGGTATGTAGTGGATGACTTCTAAAATAGCAATAGCGAAGGCTAAGTAGGGATATAGCGGACTATAGCTCGTAAAGTCGTAACTTGACTAGTCTCAAACAGCTATAGCCGGCTATATCTTCATCTATAGCCGGAAATTTAAAACTATGGTTCTTCGCAAGGTTCGGCGAGCTGGAAACTCTCTACCCAAGCAGTATTTTCCCAGGGCAAAAGGAATCACTGGTTTTCTTGTGCACAAGATATTACAGGCGGAGATGATTTACAGGTGAAAACGAATACAATATTGCCAAACAGGCCCTACAATGTATGTAGATAGAGTATATAATCTTCAGTATGCTAGTGTACATAGAGTATATGATTATACTTATTTTACATACTACTATAAAAATATTTTAATATTATATTTAAAAAATATATGCTCGTTTAAAAAATCTTATGCAGTAAGATTTGAAGTATCTAGTTTCAGAAAAAAAGATTTGAAGTATCTCAAAATGAATATATAAACATACTTAAACTAATAAATAAGTATGTATATGTACGTAATGTGGTTTATTAAAGACAGAAGAAGCAACTAACCCTGAGAGTAAGAAACGTTCCTTCTCTGTCACGGCGTCTTCTTTGTTCCTTTTCGATGCTTTGGCTCAGGTCTGGACAAAACAACCGGAGGCGACGGGAAATATCTTGTGTGATTGGTGCCTGGAGGCAGAAGCCAAAAGTCATCGGCCTTCCCCGATGAGGCCCAGTAGTTAGATGAGAGATGAGGTTATGCGTTTTCGTTTCTGGGCCGAGGTCCCAGACGGCCTTCTCATTGTAAAGCCGCACGAAACAAGACCAGTGTCTACCCACGGGGTAAGACAACCCCGGACACGGTGCTTAAGAAGATCTTTTCACGCAGGTCAAGAAAACCCTAGATCCTCTGTCACACCCATACACAGCAGCACCATAACTCTCGTGAGACTGGGCTAGCCTTAGACCTGTGCTTTGACGTGGGGCAGACGACGGAATTTTTTTTCAACACATAGTTAAGCTGCGCCTCCTTTTCCTTAAAAAAAACTATGCCTCCTCCGGCCAACAAATCCGCTCCCAGAGAGGTTCGAACTCTGACCGGCAGGGTGCAAAGGGCACAACCAGATCAACTGGTAGTGCCAGCCCTAGGGGAGGGTCACGGGTAAGGATGGCAACGGATTGGGTTCGGATCGGGTGGAGTCTCCGTGCACCCAAAACCGAAACCCGAAATCGAAACCCGAACCCGAACCGAAAACCGATTCGGGTGGAAATCCATCACCAAAACCAAACCCGCGGATACCCGAAACCCGAACGGATAAATATACACATATTCATATGTATAAATAAGAGGCAACAAATAATAAATATTTTCATGAGTCAATTTTGAATAGATTTAATAATCTAAGTAAACAAGTTATTATTAGCATATTATAAAACATGAGTTTTAATTTCAAATAATTATTTCGGATATCCATTGGATATCCATGGGTGAAAAACCAAACCCGAAACCGAACCCGATACCAAATCCAAAACCGAACCCGAAAACCATAGGTGAGAAACCATCCCCAAATCCGAACCCGCAGGATCCGAAACCCGCGGGTATCCGACCCGAACCCGATCCGCTGCCATCCTTAATCACGGGGTGCGACAGCCGAGGGCCCAGGTGAGAGAGGGACCCAAAGCCAAGGTATACAAAACCCCCAGCCCTATAATCCATTAGCGAATTAATGACCTCGCAAGCAGCCGAGCAGTCGCGCAAAGACCGCGATGTCCGCGAGCGACGAGCGATATGAGGAGTTGCGTGGCGCCGGCCCCGCCGCTGCAGACACGGAGAGACGGACATCGGGCGAACACAACGCCCGACGGCGGCGACCAGGCATCCAGGTCTCCAGGTCCAGGGATCCACCGATGAACGACGACAAGCAGTTTTGTGATCAACAATTCAGTATCAGCCGATCATTTTTTGTTCACCGGGATCCGGCCCTAGGTATTTTTTCCTTATTCATTTTTAATCCAAATTAATTATTTAATAGTATTTCAGACTTCTACTGGTACTCTGTACTAATATAGTCGTGTTTTTCTTCTAATTTAGATGTTAGAATTTTATAATGTTACCTAATGTTACCTAATTTAGATGAAAACTGCTGCACCGGCTACTCTATTCCATACGCTACGCGCGCGCCGTCCGCCAAATATGGCGCAGCAGCGGACGTCCGCTACGCGAACGGCGCCAGAAGCATGCGCGCAGGGGAGGTGCAGTGGCGAGCCCCACGTTTTCAACTCACTAAAAAATGTTATAACTCACAAACCAAAAAACAAATTAAATTTCGATTACACCATTAAATTCGTTTTAATAAATCCTTCAAAACAAGATCTCACATGGATATATTTAGATCAAATTTATTTACAAACATGTGGGCCCCACTCGATATAGAGTAGAGATACAGAGGATGGATAAATGCGGAAGAAAATGATATAGAGGATAGAATCTCGATGACCAGAACAAAATATTTCTTTTAAAGGATGGATATAAAGTACGACGAGTGCGGATAGTCTTAGCAGTCTCCAGGGGCCGGGCGTTATGGGCAGGGACGCCGATACGCCGTGACCCGTCGTGCAAACGGGTAGCGCGCGAACCCCAGCCCCGCGTGCACGCGGACAACGCTCCTTTCCATTTTCAGGTATCCGTACGTTGCTAGCCGCCACCAGTTAGCAGCTGCCGCCAATGTTTTTCTAAACGCTAAACGGTAAACAGTCGGTCACCCTTCGTTTAGCGTTTAGACCGTTTAAACGGAGTTAAATGGCTTAAACGGTTTTGTACAATAACAATAAAATATACTACCTCTGTCCGGTTAAGAATGCAATTCTAGTTCATTTTTTGATTTTCGTGTCCAATGTTTGACCGAATATATAGATAAAAGTATTAATATTTTTGACATCAAATAAATATATTATGAAAATATATCTCATAACAAATCTAATGATACTAATTTTATGTCATAATTATTTATATTTTTTTATATATAATTAGTCAAATTTGACATACTAAAACATTGCATTGTGCTAAAATTGCATCCTTTTCAGGACGGAGGGAGTACATATTTATGTAGGTAAAAATAAAATTTGCTAGAACCCATACATATTTACACATGTAAAAATCAAATATTCTACCAAATAATCTTATTGGAAGAAATCTAAATCTCACAACACTTCATATAATTACAATGTTAATTAGTTTCACGTTGATTGTGATAGACGTAGTCATTTAATTCACTTAATTATGGATTAAATGTTTGTTTAGCTCATTTAATCACGTTTAATCTGATTTTGTTTAGACCGTTTAGACGAGATTGAATGGTTTAAACGGGTTTAAATGGCCTAACCGTTTAATTCACTGTTTAGGGCCTAAACAATACGGCTGACTTCTGTTTACCGTTTAAACGGTGTTTAAATGGACTAAACGGCCGTTTAGACGAACAGTGTTGCCGCCTCCACACTGGGCCAAACGTCGAATCGATCGGATGGGCGGGCCGGGGGTGTCCGTTTCCGGCGTCATCGATCGCGCTCTTTGCCGTGTGCCGTGTCTTCTCCGGCAGACCAGCCCATCCGGAGGAAAACAGAGCGCGGGTCGTCTCCGACTCACCGTCTCTGTTTCGTAGAATGCATGTACACGGGGACATGGCGACTGGACCAGGCGTACGTACGTCCAGCTGCTCTACGCCGATTTTGAGGACACTGATTGCTCAAAAATCTGTTCGAATCTGTCGGCCGCGACCAATTGAAATCGAAAGGAAAACTGAATCTGAAACTGAAAGGAAAACTGAATGTGAAACTGAAACTGGCATATCCATCTAGTGTCGTAACTGAATCTGAAACTGAAGGATGACTGAAAAACTGAGTATCAAAACTCAAAATACAAAATTAAACTGAAATAATCAAAAAAAGAATTTGAAATTGACAACTATGAAACAAAGATTACCACAAAATAATACTAAAATTGTAAAACTGAAATAACCAAAAACGGAACCTGAAATTGACGGCTCGCCGTGAACAGCAACGACGGCGGCTTCGGGTGAGGAGCTTGTGTCAGCGCGGGACGCGGCGCGAGAAAGTTGGCGCGGCCGAGGCTCGGTTGGAGGTGGCGCCGAAGGCCAACAGATCGAGGCGGTGGCGCAGCGACACCCAGAGCGGCGAAGACGTTGGGGACCAACGACGGGCTCCGATGCGGCTTGAGCCGCGCCGCGGCACCTCTTACGGGGAGTGTCGGAGGAGAAAGTGGAGGCTGAGCTGCCAAAACGGGAAGAAGGAGATAATAGGCCGCACGTATGGTGGGACAACTATTAGACCGGGCTCATATCGGAGAAGTCACGCGGTCGCCACCAAGCGTGACCCATCGCCAATTAAACTTTGCGTATGGGCAGGACCAGTGGAGGCATGCCCAGTACTTGGGCTGACATGGGTCGTCCAAAATACGTGGGGTTTCCTCACCATTTTTGGATCATATTGTCTTTAGTTAATATATAGCATTGTTTTCAACCAGCCATATAAAAACTTTTATTTTAGCTGGAACTTTACCCTTCCATATGATCTTAAAAGAAGGACCAGCATCATTAACAAACATAGCATTGTATAGAGATTGTACTGAAAATTTTCCATTATTTGTAAACTTCCAAGTAATCATATCAGGTTCATCAAGAATTTGAAAATTCATAGTGTCCAACCAGATCCTATTCCCATCTTTCTCAACCCATCCACTAATCATCTACTAAAAGTAATGAGAAAAATTCATGGCCTGTCCTCAACTTGCAAGTGTCACATAGGTCCATCTACTTTCAAAATGCTATTTCTGGCTATCTGAACTTGACATGGGGTGTCATCTGGGTCTCTGAACTTGGCTTTGGGTGTCATCAAGGTCTCAACGGGTCCAAACCTGCTATGGATGCTGACGTGGTGCAGTCCTACATGTAGGTCCCACATGTCAGTTGGTTATATTTCTATTTATTTTTATTTTTATTTCGAGGTACTGTAGCTACGATCCTTTAAATATTCCAAAAATTGTATCTTTTTTCATACGATCTTGGATGAAGATGATTTTTATATAAAAATTGTAGCTCTAGATGAGATCTACCACTTTCTAGTTTTGAGTTTTTTAATTTGAGGTTGTTAAAATGCTTAAAAAAAATTAAACAAATTTTCAACAGTATATTAATCGTGTACACGCGCTTATCGCCTTGGAAAAATCATATCTTTGTTATATGCTGTCAAATGGAAATACTTTCTATATGAAAGTTGTAGCTCTTAATGGGATCTATAACTTTCTAGTTTTGAGTTTTTTAATTTGAGGTCGTTAAGATGCTCAAAAAAATTAAATAAATTTTCAGCAGTATATTAATTCATGAAAGTTTGTTTAATTTTTTTGAGCATCTTAATGACCTCAAATTAAAAGAAATCAAAACTAGAAAGTTGTAGATCCTATCAAGAGCTACAACTTTTATATAGAAAGTATTTCCATTTGACAGCATATAAGAAAGATATGATTTTTCCAAGACGACAAGCGCTTGTACGCGATTAATATACTGCTAAAAATTTATTTAATTTTTTTGAGCATTATAACGACCTCAAATTAAAAAACTCAAAACCATAAAGTTGTAGATCACATTAAGAACTACAACTTTCATATATAAAGTATCTCCATTTAACAACATATAAGACATATATGATTTTTCCTAGACGACAGGCACTTGTACGTGATTAATATACTGCTGAACATTTATTTAATTTATTTGAGCATCTTAACTACCTTAAATTAAAAAACTCAAACATAGAAAGTCGTAGATCTCACCGAGAGCTATAATTTTATATAAAAATCATCTTTATCTAAGATCGTATGAAAAAATACAATTTTTGAAATATTCTACATATTGTAGCTGCAGTACCCAAAATAGAAATAAAAATAAATAGAAATATAACCAACTAACATGTGGGCCCCACATGTAGGACCGAACCACGTCAACATCTATAGCGGGTTTGGACCCGTTGGAACCTGGATGACACCCAAAGCCAAATTCAGGGACCCAGATGACACATGAAGTCAAGTTCAGGGACCCAGAAATAGCATTTTAAAAATAGAGAGACCTAGGTGACATCTCTTGTCAAGTTCAGTGACCCAGAAATGAGATTTTGAAAGTAAAGAGACCTAGGTGACACCTCTTGCTAAGTTGAGGGACCGGACATGAATTTATCTCAAAAGTAATTTGTTTTTCCACCATTTATTACGTGGTAAACTTGTATATCTTTCTTTCACGAAACTAAATGTTAGATCATTTCTTGTTGCCCAAATTGCCCAGCTCATTAAGATCACCACAAGCATGAAGAACTGGGGGGTTGTGATTGGGCTATGACTTGTATATATTGGAATATTTTCCTCGGAGATTGATTTGCGCAGTCTTTCCCTCACCTTCCACTGCTTTTGGGTAGCATAGTTTTCTAAAATGTGAACTTGTGTATTTTAAAGCAACCTACAAGAGCTTTGATGGATGGACTGTATAATTAATAAATTACATCAAACAACATCCACATGATGGAAACATCTAACAAGACAAAGAAATTTTAAAAACAACCAAGAAACCTCCTCAGCACTGATGATGAAGAACCACCCATGTGCCGTAGCAACCAGGATGAAGTGAGGGAGGGTTCTCTTAGTTCATCATTGTCGGTGTCTAGAACCGTCCTAAATACTAAGACGAGTAAATTTGTATCTACGCATCTAGGCCCGAATGGTGTACAATGCGGACACAAGAGTTTATACTGGTTCGGGCAAGAATATCCCTACGTCCAGTGTGCTCTGCTGCTGCTTATATTGCCTTGCACCGGAGTGCTCGTAGTAAGGGTTACAAGCTTTCGAGAGGGAGCGGATCCCAAGTCTCTTGGGTGGTGTGCGAGCTAGAGTGTTTGCTTGATGGGGTGTGTGTCAACAGGGGTCCTCCCCTAGATGTGGCCCCTGCCTCCCCTTTTATAGTTCTCAAAGGGAGGGTTTGAGTTACATTCGTGGTAAAAAGGTAAAAAGGTGAAAGAGAAAAAGACGAAAGAGAAAAAAAGGTGGTCGCGGGTGTGGCCATCTTCCTCCTTATCTAGCGTGAGCAGTTTACCCTGTAGCACAGAGACGTAATGGGCATCAAGCTTTTGGTCTCTCCGTTCGCTGGTGCCATGCGCTGTGCCCATGCTTCGTCCTGTGTGCTTCTGTTCCGTCGAGGATGGGCGGCGCGTGCGCCTAAGTTTGCATAGAGAGGGAGTTATGTAGTATAGTTGTCGTTACCCCCGTTGTTGTAGAGGTATGGATGTCATTGTGGTGGAATGACCGGAGTCGTGTTGGATCGTAACGTGGCTCCTATGCTCCCGTTCACTGTGCAGGGTCGTGTCTGTCCCATCATTGGGAATAGGTGCTGTGGTGGGGGCCCATGCGGTTCCCAGCCTTGCCGAAGGGCCTTACGTGTCTCTCGGGTGAGGCGGATGTATGCCAAGGGGTCAGATGCTCCTATGCTTACGTTGCTGGGGTTAGGCGAGGCGGAGATTGTTCCTGACGAGGCGCAAGGGTCGGGCACTTTGATGACGTCACAGGGGCTCGGGCGAGGCAAAAACCAACCTTAAGCCTCAGGCGACTTAACAGCTGGCATGCTATTAATGCCCTTGGTTGGGTATGCCTAATATCGATACCCGACAGTAGCCCCTGAGCCTATAGAGGAGTGAGGCACTCCTTTAGAGGCTTGAGCACGATGGCCCATTGTTTGCGTGACATGGGGCATGTCATCAGTTTGATTTGGGAGAAGTCGTCCATTGGGTGCGCACGAGCGCACCCGCCGGGTGTAGCCCCCGAAGCCTTGGAGGGATGAGGTATCTCTTCAAGGGCTTTAAATCGAGTGGACCCATCTGGGGAAGACGAGACGTCGTGTTGGGTTGCGGTTATTATGACGTCTCGTGTCCTAGAACGTGGGAAGGTGGAGAGACGCATAGATTTTCGCGTGTGTGGGGAGCTAGGCAATCGGTGCCCGTTTAGCTTCCCCGCACGGTTCTATAAATGTGGGTGCTGGTGAGGCATGGGAACCCATCGGCTCTTCTTAGTTCCACTTAGCAGCCAGCGACCTCTCTGCTTCCCTCTCATCGTGGCATCCGCCCTCTGCTTTCGTGATGGAGCTAGGCAAGCACCCTACCGGTGATGCATCCGAAGACGGGCGGTCCATGCGGCGCCGCCTCACGGGGATGGGGTTGTCCTCCTATGGTAGATGCGGGAGGCGCTTGCCTCTGGTCGTGTCTTCAGAGCTGGCGCAACCGCCGGACGCTGTGTCGGCTGCGGCGATGGAGACAGAGCTGGAGAGTCTCAGGAGGTACCTAGAGGTCTCCTAAGCCGCCCTTAAGGCAACAGAACAGGAGATGCAGGCTGCCCGAGACCAGCAGGTGGCTGCGGATAGCCGAGTGGCCGGTGAGTTCTCCGTTCGTCGTTTTGGTTTGACGGCTCGTATTTGTTTCTCCCACTCATCGTGTTCGTGTGTTGAGCAGAGCTGGAGGTGGACCTGCTAGGGATCCAGGAGGCCACGAACTCTGCGGCAGGGTATGTCCATGCCTATGGCAGGGACCGGGATGAGCACCTCCTAGACATCCCCAACCGCGTTCGGGATGTGATGGAGCTCGGCATCCATCGTGGGGCGGCGGTGGCCCTGACGGTGGTGCAGGTGCGCTTGGGGCACGTGCTCCACCACTTGGTGGGGCTCCTAGAGGGCCAGGTGCTAGCAGATCATGATGGATCTCGGGAGGACTCCGACCTGGGAGCCTGAGCGGCGGCCAACATCAAGGTTGAGCCCTGCTGGCCAACACTCTTTTGCCTAGCCCCGAGGATGTCGACGCCAAGGCCGCCTTGATCCCTGCCTAGGATAGGTTCTTGCATTTTGCATTCGAAGCAATATTGTAAAAAGACTTGTCATCTTTTAATGAAACGCGTCCTTTGTTAAATGCGAGTTCCCGTACATTTTTAGTGATGTCGTGGGGGTGTGACCGTTCATTGGGTCTTGGTGCGAGCGTAGCCCCTGAGTCCCTGCTCGATGCAGGGGTCCGATCGAGAGGCCGCTCATCTTTGATTCGGCCCCTCGCGCGTTCCTCCGTGGAATAGAGGGGGTAAGCCAGACCATGCTCTCCTCGTTCCTCGATGGCCGAAACATGGCGCTCGGTGAGCTGTTTATGGGTAGGTTTGAGTGGGGCCCCGGTCCCATCCACTGGGCGTCGGCTAGTGGTCAAGCTGGTGATGCACCCCAAATTCCTGATGGTAGATTCATATAGTTCTTGGGGTTATCCGACCGGTCCCGAGGGCTCACTGACTTCCATCGAGGAATACCATGAATCTGATGTCCATCAGGACTCAAACATGGGTCAAAATGCCCTTAGCGCCCGCGCACTGGGGTACTGGCTGCTAGTGTGCCCATTCCTCGCCATCCCTAACTCTAAGTGCCCTAGGGCGGCTATCAAACCCACGATGGGCCAGCCTTTGAACCCCTAGACCAAAAAATGGGTTGTAGGAGCGTATACAGCTCCATATCCTGTTCTTACCTATCGAGGCCTATAATTGGCCTGTGGAGCGGGAATGTGCCCGAGCCCTGTACGGTGGTGGGATAACGGTAGGCACGGCATGCGAGGTGGATGATGCGAGGTGATGGGGCAGATTTGCAGGAGTCGTGCGCATGGTTACCGAGATACTAGGGACGTGATGAGACGTTTCTGTGGCTGCAATTAATGCGGGTGGTTGGGGCCTCAAATCACTCCGTCTCCCTTCTTTTTAGCCCGATGGGTTTTTTCCTTCCATTGCACACCTCTGCTTTCTGCCTTCCTCGCGCTCGTGTTTCCCATTTGTCTCGGCAAGCAAGAGACAGAAAGAGAGAGGCAGATTGAGAACTCACCTCGCAGCCGCTGCCGCTACCACTGTTTTCACCAGAGTGCTTTCTCGCTCCTCTTGATGGATCCGTGGGGACGCTCCAGCTTCACCGACAAGATTGCATTGTAGCTCATCGAGGATGGGGTCCTCCGTCCATTGATAAATGCCACACAGCTGAAGTGGATCATCCCCGACATGAAGACGAGATGAACCCTCCCGCTGGCTACGCGTTAGCTTCGTGCACTTCCACGAGTGGGGGTTCGGGATGCCAGCAAGTGACTTCTTTCGCGGGCTCCTCCACCACTATGGGATTGAGTTGCAGAATCTCAATCCCAACTCGATCCTGCAAATCATGATTTTTGTCGTCCTATGTGAGGGCTATCTGGGCATCAAGCCCAACTTCGCCCTATGGAAGTACTACTTCTTTGCCACCGTCTTCCTCAAGACGGTGAGGAGGTGTGAGACAGTGCCAGTGCGCATCGATAGTTGTGTGATCCAGCTCTGCTAGAGCTGGGCAGACGGATACATCTTCATGAAAAGGGTCATCGTCTAATAAGGGGTGGCACCAAAGGTGGTTCTACCATAGGAGCGACACCGGCGCACCCCTGCCTCCGTACACCGGTCGCTACTTTGAAATAGCACCGGCGTGCTAGGGCTATGGTCCCATCGCATCGATAAGAAGATCGACACCCTCCTCCAAGCGGATCAAGCGCCTGGTGAATCAGGACATAACTGGGGCCAAGGTCATTGCCATGTTCCATGAGAGGAGAGTGTTGCCGCTGATGCGGTGGGCACGCCGGCTGGACGAGATGGTGCCGAATGCGCCCCTCGAGAGGACTGTGCTCATGATGGCGGAGCTTGACCACGAGGAGATCAAGAAGCGCATCAAGTCAGCGCTCGGGAGCGTTCCTTCTGATGCCACCCTCGACCTCCACCCATCAAAGCATCCTAATGACGGTTTTATCGAGATGGTGAGTGCCCCCACCCTCCTCCTCCCCCCTTTTCCCTTAGGCTTTTTTGTGTTTCTTTTCCTTTGCTTGACCCAGGGCTTGGGCGGTTGCAGGGAAATCTCTGCTTGGTCCCCAACTTCAACCCACCCCTTCCTAAGGATACGGCCCAGAGGGCGCAGAATCAGGCTCACGCCGAGGGGGTGAAGAAGGACGAGGAGAAGAAGAAGAAGGCTAAAAAGCCAAGAGGTAGGAGGAGCACAAGAAGCACCGAAAGATGTAGCGGGAGGCCGGAGAAGAGGAGGAGCAGTCAAGTGAGGATGAGGACGACGAGGATGACGATGATGAGGGGGCCACTCATATGATTGGCTGGACTCCATGGCCGAGGAGGGGAAGCAACTCGAGGAGCGTCCCCTCTCGATGGAGGGGCAGATGCTGTAGGCTCAGCTACTACGTCATGAGCTAGAGGACCCTGACCTCGGGAAAGCCATAGCAGTAGGAGGAGGAGGAGAGCCCCCGAGGCCGTAGGGGTCAGCCCACCCCGAGAGGAGGAGGGGATCCCGATCCTAGGAGACGGTGGGGTCGCCGCTGTAACACCCTAGGTGTTTGTCACCAGTTAAGTAATGGGTTTGAGCTCAAACATGGCAGATTAAGTGGTGATGAAGATGTCAAGGTCAAATCTATGGAAAAGAGCCCCAACCTAAACTTGGATATTGCACCCTTGCTTTACATATAGGCCCTTTTCAAGATATATGCTAAGGTGATGTTATTGTAATATCTTCATGTGTCTCACATCAATACCCATCTATATTGGTCACTAGCAAAGTTTCATGAAGTTTAGAATAAAAAAGTCACATGAAATGATAAGTTATATCCTTGTTGGAATGGTTTTATTAAGTGCTTGAATTGCACTATTAAGTAAATGGAACTATAGGTCATCAACCAAATCTTGCAACCTTGCCCAAATGACTCTAGATGGACTCTACAACAAAAGTCATGAACAAGTTGAGCAAATGCCAAGAAAATGCTCCAATGGATCAAAAAGGATAATTTGAGCTTTATCGTGATACTACTTTGATCAAGGTAGAACTGTAGGATCTATATCAGTTTTGATGTTGGACCTTAAATGAAAGTTGTAGCCCCATGTTATATAGAACAAACTTTGTTTTATACCAAGAGCTAGAGAAGGTTGGAAATGAGTCAAACAGAGGTCACAAGATTGAATCTACTAAAGTTTTCAGCACATAGAAATATTTCCAAGTCTGAGATTTCAATAGCAATGATGATTAACGTGCCTTCCTAGATTTTCGTTAAGCAACATGAGTTGGTCCAAAAATAAAAGTTGGAATATATTAATTAGAGAAGACCAGGCCAAAAGTTGAGATCAGTTTGATCGAGTTTGACCTCCCAAAATCTACAAGACCGAGCTCTAGCTTGAACCTAAGTAAGTGTTGACAGTCCTATTTTTGGAGCTAATTAGCCGCTAATCTAGAACTCAAATGACCATG
Source organism: Saccharum spontaneum (assembly GCA_022457205.1). Taxonomy (NCBI): domain Eukaryota; kingdom Viridiplantae; phylum Streptophyta; class Magnoliopsida; order Poales; family Poaceae; genus Saccharum; species Saccharum spontaneum. Next base: position 42,138,502 of record CM039587.1, read on the forward strand.
GTCCTTAAAGGGAAATTGTAGAGCTCATCATGGGCTGCAATTTGATTTTTGGCCCAAGGTCCAAATCAGCCCGGATCTAGACCAAATCAGCTCCTACCTTGCCCAAGTCGGCGCCTGCCATGTGCTCGATGGAATGCCCTCCATGGCGACCATGCAGGATAGTAGCACTCCACCTCCATGCCGTGCGTCCCTACTTCCCTGCCTCCTCCAGAGCGGCTGCCTGAGCTCGTCCACTCGCTTTCCCTGCTCCCAGCGCTCCTCTCGCACTCGCCCTCACCTCTGTCGTGTGCGCTCGCCATGGACGAACTTGGCCCCGCCGCGTCCTCGCTGCTCAGCCCTTTCTTCGTCCAAGCCGACCACGCCATCACCTTCCCCTCGCCGCACCGCCCCTCCCACGCCTCTTCCCTTGCTTCGACCGCTGCCACAGCGCCGCTGCCGCCGTCGCCTTGGGCCACCGGCGCGCGTGGCCAGGATGTCATAGGCCACCGCGGAGCAAGCCGTGACTGCCAACGGGTGTGCGTGAGCCCCCTAGCACTCCACCGCCCCTTAGCCATCGCCGACGAGCCTCCTTCGGCCGGCATCAGCGAGCTACAGTGCCTTCCTCTGCTCAAATCGCACCAAGGACTTTGGGTTCAAATTTGAAGAAAGGAAGGGGCCTTTTGCGAAGTCTGTGACTCAAATGAATAGTGTTGTTTGGACCTATTTGTTTTAAATGTGCTAAAACTTTGAAAATGCATAGTAAATCATAGAAAAATTGTAAAATAGCAAATGAGTACTTTTTGAAATTCTTGTGAAATTGTTTATGCAATAGATCTATAATATGGCATGTTTTGGTTTAAAGTTTTCTCTGTAAAATAGATTTATGCAGTTAGGTTTTAAGGCTAGTTGTGTTTTGTCTTTTTCATAACTATGGATGTAGGGCTCCAAATGAAGTGAAAATTTCATAGCATGCTACTCATATGATGTTTGATCTATGGTAAAAATTTCATGGTCATTGGATGCAGTATGGTCTAGTTTTTGATTCACCTTGCTTGAGTGCTTAATAAATGCTTTAATATGAGCTATGATTAAATTAAGAATGAAAATATTGTTTTCTATGAAAGTGGTGAATACAAGAGTTGTAGGTGACATTGTGATATAGCTTGTGATAAAGTTTCATGATTTGATGCCTGATGGTTTTTGAGTTTTAGATTTTACAAGTCTGCTATCTGGTTTTGCTTGTCCTCTGGGCAGATCTGAATGATTGCAATAGTTGGCTTATTTACATATGGAATCATGCTTTGGTGATAATATATTAATTGAAGGAATTTTCATAATCTTTTTGTGGTCTTGGATCACTACTTTTGGTGGTCTAGAACTCTTGTTATAGCTTTTCCAATTGGGATGGCAGTTTCTGTCCGAATCTGGATAGAGATGCATTCTTGTTGTTGTTTGGCCCTTTTATCTATGGAATCACCTTTAGATGATAATAATAAATTTTTAGCTAACTTAATAATCTTTCTAAAAAGTTATGAACCACCTTTATTAAATGAATAGAACTCTAGTTATGCATCTCTGAAGTTCATGTCAGTTTTCTGTCTGTCTCTTGTGCAGATTTAATTCTTGCTATGTTTTGGTTTGGTTAGCTTTAGAATCAGCTCTGGGTGTAAATAAAAGAGTTGTAGATAATTTCATAAGCTTTCTAGAATGTTTTATTTCATGGATATTAGATTTGTATAACTCCAATTATGCTCCAAACATGCAGCTGTTGTTTGCAATCCAGAAATAGATAGATGCTAGTTGTGGTTGTTTACTCCATGTGTTGCTAAATATGGCTTATGCCCTTGATGATGGTGAAGTTAAGATACTTGTGATCTTGTAAACTTGTGTTATGCTTGATGTGCTTGCTCTCTATAATTGGTTGTGTGATGTTAGTTAAATAGCTATTGGTGTCTATGTCTTGCATAATCTTGTGTTTACTTGAATGCTTATGTGATGCATCTTGTGTTACTATTCATTATATTCATACACATGCATCTTGCATCTCATTTAGGTTCGCTAGATGCACCACATGAAGGATGAGATGTTGGAGCCAAACCTGAAGACGACGTTTGGTGGACCTATCCCGAAGATGGAAGGATTAAGCAAGTGCCAGGATGGGAGATGCTCGCCAAGTGAGTGTCATCTATCAACACTAACCTAAGTGTTCGATCCTAGGCAAGCCCCAGAACATATCTCCCTCGGTTTGCAAATATTTAACTTATGCTTTAATTATGATTGATGCATTAAGTTTAGGAGTTGATTGCAACCGTTGCTGCATCATTCCTTGTCTACCCTTGTTATTATATCCTTGATATACCTTGGTAAACCAAGTTGAGTTAAATGCTTATCCTTGCTTAGACTGGTAGAAGTCGGGTGATTTTCCCATCACCTGTGAGCTATAGGTGATTACCTGGATTACTTTTGGCTATACGTGGCATCACGGAATATAACCAAGTGTTGATGAGAAATGAAGACCGGACGGAGTCTTGTAGGGTTTTGGACTATAGTGATTCCATCTGTGTCGGTTAAGGACCGATCGTTGTTGTCTCTCGAGTCATGTTGAATGCATGCCCCATGCTTAACTAGAAGGATAAGTCATTTCGACCGTGAAGCTAGGAAACTATTCGGGCCGGGCGCTGACCGCAATGCACTGTACTGGCATAAGTAGTGAGTGGACATAGGGGTACGATGGCAAGGCCAATGAGCAGTCGGGTAGCCCTTGGGTACGGTGGTTCCTGTCGAACCCAAGACATTTACCTGAAAAGTTGATTCGGTGACCTGTAGCTCACCTTAGCGAGTGAGTGTGGTTTGTGTGGGGAATAAATCACTAGCTGGTTAGTAATCGATTCGAATCGCCATCGCTCCTGGATAGTGAGCACTTGACTTGAGCTACTTCATTATAGTAATGATTATGGAACACTCGGATGGTTATGATGTTATGATGAGAATGAAATGCTAAATGATCATATGGTTATCATTGATTGCCTTAATCAAGTGATTGCTCTAGTGTAGATGCAAACCTAGTTGATAGGTTAATGATTATTAACTTGATGCAATGATCCTGTAAAAGTGGTTCTTAATGTAAAAATATGCTTTTTGCAAATGAGTCAGCTAGTCCACTATAAAGGCTTCAATACTCCTTGGAGTCACTTTATTTTTAGTTATGACGGGTAAGTCTAGCTGTACTCAGGGTTTATTCCCACCAGTTACAGATTGTGATGTATCAAGCCTACAACAAGAATTGGATGGCTCCTGCCGTAGTGGCGGAATGTGATCATGGGCATGATCCTTCTGAGTTATCTTATCTCTAATGCTTTTGTTGGAAGTTGACCTTGGTACTGGTATGTATTTGAAATAAGGGTGATGTTGGTTTCAAACTACTTTGCTTCCGCTACTTTTGAACTCAAGTTGTAATAACTATATTGAACTCCGATGTATGTTGAACTACTTACGAAATGGATGTAACATATGACTTGTTATGTTGAAACACTATGATCTTGGCTTGTATGTTGGTTGGTTTAAAATCCCTCATGATTTCATTGGACTACCGGAGTTATAGGAGCTTAAGTACATGAATTTAATTACTCTGGCGATTGTTTTTGTACTTGTGTTCTTATAATTTAGGCGATTCCATTACAGCCACCGCCACCCCCTCAGCCTAGTGTGGTCGAGATGGTGGCGACCGGGAAGAGGCCTTGCCCTGTGACAGTGGGGTCGGGCTCCAGCGGGTCAGCATGGAAACACCCCTGTCCTATGATGTAGAGGTAAGAAGTGTCTTGTTGTGTTATGTATTTGCGCTAAGACTCGTAACGCTGATGCCTATAGTTCTGTAGGAGGGTTCAGTCCGGCATCCCCCCGCTTGCGCCACAAAATGTGCTAAGGCGGCAAGGCCAGATCTCAGTTGGCGGTGCGCCGGGCTCGGATGTCTCTGCCTTAGAGACGGATCGCAGCGTCCCTCCGGTGTCCGCAGCCATGGGGGGATGAAAGATGCTAGCCGCCCCTACTTCACCTTCGCCTAACCCCGCCCTGTCCGTCGGGGCGGTGCTTTCAGAGGCAGAGGTGGAGAAGTCCATCGAGGCGGGGACGGTGGCGCTAGATCAGCTATCACGGTTCGGGCCGAATCTCGCTCCCGGAGCGGCGCTCCCCAAGGTGAGTACGGCGTCTCCACCTTTGCGAGCCTAGGCAGCGAAGAAGGCCACACCCGAGGACCCCTCAACTCAGGTAGGGGCCGTTGCTGGGGGCATGTCCTAGGTGAAGGAGGCGGTGTCACGCAAGCCTAATGACGCCGAGGTGGAGGTGGTGTCGGTCTCGTTCGGTGAGCCATCCAACGTTTCCGAGGTGGCCCAGTCCACCCGCGTCGAGGCTCCCGAAGCCCTCGTGCAGGTGGGATGTGATTCCTACCAGTGGGGCAGGCCGCGCCTTACCTGGTCGGACTAGAACCAACCAGGGGTGCCACCAGTTTTTGTGTTGGACGACACCAAGGAACAGGGGTACTGGGACCAGCTACAAGCGGGGTGCCAGACCTTTAATAAGACCCTATCCTCGGTGTTGTCCACCCTGCACAAGGAAATCTGCCTAGCTAGCCAGGTATGTCGATTTAGGTAGATGCTTGTTGTTCCGTTCTTCCCCTTTTCCTATGACCTTGACGTGGCCCTTCGCGTAGGCGCTGTTCAAACAGAGCCAGGTGATGTTAGAGTTCCTCCGTCGCAAGCAGGGCACATGGGGACGCCTGTCAGAGGAGGCACAGAGGATCGCTATGGCTGAGGTGTGGCTCGCGGAGGCCCAGTAAAAGGTGGCCGGCCTTAATGGTGAAATGGCGGACCTCTGCCTTTGGCACGACGAGGCGATCACCAATGCTAAGGAGTCAGGGGAGAAGCTGTTGGCCCTCATCGAGCACACTCACAAGGACCAGGAGGAGGCCTAGAAGGTGAAGAACTAGCGCGATGAGCTGTTGCGGGCCTCGGGGCAGTTCTAGTTTGAGCTTGAATCCATCCACCGTGAGCGTGAGCGAGCTCTTGGTGAGCGCGATGAGGCTCGCCAAGAGTGCATCATAGCTCGAAAGGAGAGAGACACCATGATGGACTAGATGAATGAGGCTACACGTGCTGCCTCTTAGCTTGCCGAGGAGAACTGCCAGTTGAAGCCTGAGGTGCAGTCCCTCTGAGCCACAGTGACCCAAGGGCATCGGCGAGATGCTGCCAAGGTCCAGGAGATAGAAGGTGAGTGCATTTACCTATTTTTTATTGGGTTTTCTACGGTCTGCTCCTTATCCCTTCACAACGATTAGGGATGATGGGCAAGCTTGCCAAGGTAGAGGAGGAGCTTCTGTCAGCACGGGAGGCGGTGAAGACAGAACGGTGCAAGCACTCCAAGCTATGCACCGCCGTCAGGCTGGTGTGCGACGCCCTTGGAGCGATTGAGGTGTGCCTCGGGGTGAGCTCGCTGCAGAGTCATCTTGAGGGCACCTTCGAGCGGGTTCGGACCCAAGTTAAGGAGGCGCTTCACCTCAGGGTGCACTGTGCGCTTGCTGTCTGTAATACCCTAAAAATTTCAACATAGCCTTTTGTGCTTATCAAAAAAAGATATGGTTTCATATTTTAAGTTGACTCTTCATGTGCCTTATTAGAATTAATTTTGTAGCAAATGTGGTTTGTTTCTTTAAAAGCGCAAAGGGTTAAATAGATGACTGGGAGTTTTTATAAGTAAAAACTGATTTATTTTATCCATGGCTTAGGTGGACGATCGGAGACCGTAGATACGTAGAGCTTTGCTAAAACAATTTTATTTGTCTATGCTTATGCATTATTCTAAGTTTGGATCGCAAAGTTATGTTTGGTACAAGATTTGAGAACGGAAAAATGTGCTCCACTAACACGCATGCTACAGTGCTGACGTCCTGCTACAGTAACTCGCCCAGTAGTCCAAGAGCCTGCCGTGGCTGAGCCTAATTAGTTGGTGCCTTTTGTTTTCCTTTATCTTCTGGATGGTGGCCCTCTTCACCTTTCTTTTTCCCCACCAGCAGTCCTAGTTGTCCTTTTAATGTGTTGCCTGCTAATACGTGAGAATGAAGAACAAAAGTCCCTGGCTGTTCACGTTCAGGAGAAGAAAAGAAGAGAGGGGAGAAGAGAAGGGAGGAGGAGGAGAAGAGACGATTTAAGGTCTTGCCGTCGTCCTTGTCATCGCTTTTGTTATCGTTTCTATTCTTCCCAAACCGGTTAGGGATCTTCTCTTCTATTTGTTCTGCTCTCAATCCCTTGTTTCCCTCGCTGTCCTTGATGGCCAAACCACGTTTGGTGTAGATGGGCACGACAAGAGAGTCATAGGGGTAGGGATCGTCGTAAGGTGGAGAAGAGGAAGAAAGAAAGAGGTGAATCGCTGGGGGTTTGTCACCGTGTTCATTGCGGTTGACCTAGGTAAGATGCCAAATCTTAATCCACTAATTTTGGTCAAGATTTGTGGATTAAGTTGCTTTGCTAGAGGGTGTTTGTTGGGAGTAAATCTTGGGATCAATCGTGTCCGCGTTCTGCAATCTGTCATGTTGTGCAGTCTGTGTTCATCAAATTTTTTAGGGCATCTTAGTGGCCTCAATAATTTTTGCCACTGTTGAAAAAGTTGTAGAGCACTTGAATATCTTTCTTTTGACTCCAATATCAGCATCATAGCCCTAGTATTCTGGGAGATATGGTCGTTCTTTTATGTCTGTCTTTCAGTGACGAGAATCTGTACAGTTTTATATGTAATCTGTTTTTGACCCTATGAATGAACGATTGTGAAGATATGGTCTTAACAAAAGTTGTAGGGGTTGTCCTAAGCTTTATATATTGGTAAAAATCATCATGTTTGGATAAGCATAACTCCAGTTATGAATTTTAGAAGTTTGTTGTCCTGTTTGAGTTGTCAGAAAAGTTCAGTTAGTTTCAGCGGATGTTTAAGCCATCTTGGAGATCTCTTATGCTTGGTTGTATTATATCAAAGTTGTAGATGATTGTGTTTTCAAGCTTCTGTAAAAGTTTCATAATTTTTTGTATAAGTAATTTATCCACAGTGAAAATGTGAAGCAGGGTTCCTGCGTTGATTGCTTGTTTGGTCACTGTTTTGGGGGAATCGGTAGCACAGGTCGTAGAAGCGTTTATTATCATTTGTGAATGTTTGTATGAGTTTATATTCTGAGGTGATAATGTTTGAACAGGTGGTGCGCCTTTGGATTGTTCTTAGCACACATTTTTGCATCGCTGACTCGAGGCAAGTAAACGTAGCGGTGGTTTGCTACAGCTTGACATGTTATTTAATCTACCTACACTTTGCCATAACATTAACTAAATCAAGATAATATCTAAGAATGAATTCACTTGTCCCTTTATAAAGTAACTTATATATGATGTACATTGTTGAATATTTTATCATTTATCTATCGTCATGAGGTAAGTGCTATGAATTACAATGGTGGATGTATGTGGCATATGTGGTAAGTATTTCTGCGGTTGCATCATGCCATTGCATCATATTGCATTGCATAGCATTCGTGGATGTCGCCGCTTGCTGGCCGCGACCGTACCGGTACAACATCGTACGTTGCCCGAGGAGGGGTATGATGCAGCTTCATACCTTGTTGGGTATGGAGGCAGTGGACATGCATATGCATTGCATCTGCACTCTCTCTGAGGTTTACTTGCATTGAAGTTGTGGATATGAGGAGTTTCTATCATTTGAAGAGGTGGTTTATTTATTGAATATCATGATGTTGTTTACTCCTTTATGTTGTTGTCATTGGATAAATAATTTAATTATGAATTATAAATTTCTTATGATGCCATATCTTCGACATTTAAATCGATGCTTAGTTAACTTGTAGTTTGAATGATATGATCAAGCAGTTTGCTTGCTGAGATTTATTCTCACCCCTTTTATCTTTCCAGGTGCAAGTTTGGATGCTTGCTTGGATGCTTTTCTTGCTTGAAGGGATGGGATTAGCGGCACAACTTCACTATTACACATATATCTAGTTATAATAATAACACTCTTGCCTTGTTGTAATAAACTTAGTTTATCTTCGTGGTAATCTTTCATGGCTTAATAGAAACGTTTAAGTTGAAGTTTTACTTAATTATAGTTTTGTCCTTGTTGTTGCTTCCGCGCTTTACTTTGATGTTTGGTTTTTTATGTCGAGTTTTGTACTCGGGCATGAGGGAAGTGACGTTAGTGACATCTAAGGTTTTTGTGGCGCCTGGGGTGTTACAGTTGGTATCAAAGCGGGCTTTAGATTCTCGGGAAAAAAATAGAGTTTAAAATGACACACTTGCACATGTAGGATGGGCATGGTCTTGTGTATCATGCATGCCTTTTGAGATTGAGGTGTGTGTTTTACTTAAGTTTCCTTGATGCTTATGTTATATATCATTGCTATTGTTAATTTTGAGTCATGTGCAAACTCTATTGGCTTTGTTTACATAATATTTATTTTATTTTTTCCATATGTTGTATATGTTTAAATATGATCTAATCCCTATTAGATGTCCTTGCAAGTATAGACTTGACTTGTTTCTGTCACCATGATGTTTGTTCATAACTATACATTTAAAGTGTTGTAATTTGTAGTGTTTGAGTAGTGAAGATGGTGGAATGTTCTATATGTTTTTGTTGGTAGCAACAGGATTTGGAACCCCGTAGAGTAGCTATAGTCTAGTAGTGCAGATGGGCGGAGTGGAGGGCCCCCACAATGCTTTTTCTGCACTACTATGTGAGGATTGCCTGAGAGATAGGTTGCGACCCAACTATCCATATTCGAAGAAAAAAATGGAGTGATGGGTGGATTGGTCCCCATGCCGTGCACTCTAGCTATTCTCTCTCGACATATTGATTGGTGGATCGTTGTGTGACTTGTCCTATATGTTGGTGTTGTGATGTCTAAGCCAAACCCTAGAATGGTGTAGGATTTTACCCGTGGTGTAAGTACAACCTTTGTACAGATCATAGTGATATAGTGATAGAAGTGTAGGGTTAGAGTTAGACGTGGTTCTGAGGGTTAGATGCAATCATGTGTTTTTTTTGTAGAGAGCATGCTGGTTGTCTAACTCCTACTATATAGGCATGTGAGATTGTGCTTTGAGATGTTTGGGGAAAGCGTTTGCTTGTAGTCATGTCTATATTGTGTTCTATGGCATGAATACTTTGTTATAAGTTGCCTTAAATTCTATGCCGTAGTTTGACTATGTTTTGGGTTAACTAAGTCAAGTAGTCCATCCGCTTTAGAAGTTACATTTGTTTGCTAGTGCATGAATAGAAAGTCTAGTAGTGCAGATGGGCGGAGTGGAGGGCCCCCACAATGCTTTTTCTGCACTACTATGTGAGGATTGCCTGAGAGATAGGTTGCGACCCAACTATCCATATTCGAAGAAAAAAATGGAGTGATGGGTGGATTGGTCCCCATGAGCAAGGGTACCGTAGCCATAGAGGCATAGGCCTTTCGCAGCTCGATTAACTCGATCCTAGAGGTTCTCGTGCTCTAACGCATCCGCATTTTCTAGTCACCGTCGGAGGGCTCGGGTGGGTAACTTTTCGTAAAATTTTTTGAGTGGTTGCCCGATCCCCATATTATGTTTAAGTTCACGGATTTCTTAGAAATGTGCGGTAACCTCTTAGGCCAAGACTAGTGAGCAAAGGCACCATAACCGTTGGGGTCTAGGTTTCTCGCAATCTGACCAATCCGGCCCGAGGGGGTTTTCGCTTTCTAAAACGTTCGCTTACTTAAACAGCGTTGGAAGGGCTCAGGTACGAATTTTTTTTTGAAAAGTGTTGTGAGAATTTTGAAACGAAGCCTCGGGGGGTTGCCCTCCTTTCAGCTCCCGAGGGAGTCCCGACCCTAGCTAGAACTAGGGTCTGGTCTCACTCAGAGTTGGACAAAGTAAGGAACAATGAGCGCTCCTTTTGTTTCCTTGAAGTTAAATATTTACATAAGCATGTAAGCAGTTTAGAAATCTAAGGGTAGAAGCGACGTAGCTATTCGATGTTCCAAGCGTTGGTGAAGACCTCACCGTATGAGATGGCCAGCTTGTAGGTGTCGGGTCAGAGTACTTCTGCAACAACAAATAGGCCTTCCCATGGTGGCGTCAGCTTGTGGCGGCCCCTATTGTCCTGTCTGAGGTGAAGCACCAGGTCCCCGACGTTGAATGCCTAACCTCGCACACGATGGTGGTGGTATCATCGTAAGGCCTGTTGGTACTTGGCAGAGTGGAGTAGGGTGACGTCACGTGCTTCCTCTAGCTGGTCCATGACGTCCATAAGGGAGGCTTGGTTCCCTTGGTCATCGTACGCCCTGACCCTCGGTGCCCCATACTCCAAGTCAGTGGGAAGGATGGCTCGGATCCATAGACCACGAAGAAGGGCATGAAGCCTGTCGCTTGGCTCAGGGTCATTCTCAAACTCCCGAGGACCGCGAGGAGCTCCATGACCCATCGATGGCCAAACTTGTTCAACCGGTTGAAGATCCTCGGTTTGAGGCCCTGCAAGATCATGCCATTGGCGCGCTCGACCTGCCCGTTCATCCGGGGGTGTGCCACGGCGCCCAATCCATGCAGATATGGTGATCATCATAGAAACTAAGAAACTATTTATTGATGAACTGTGTGCCATTGTCAATGATAATGGAGTTTGGGACCCCAAAGCAATGAATGATATCGATAAAGAAGAGCACCGCCTGCTCAGACTTGATTTGCGAATTGGCCGAGCCTCGATCCACTTTGAGAACTTGTCAATGGTGACAAGTAAGTGGGTGAAGGCCCCGGGCTCTTTCTAGAGCGGCCCGACAGGGTCGATACCCTAGACCGTGAAAGCCCAAGTGATGGGGATCATCTGGAGCACTTGGGCTGGCAAGTGAGTTTGCCGAGCATAGTATTGACACCCTTCGCAGGAGCGTACTACCTCAATGGCGTCAGCCACGGCAGTGGCCCAGTAGAAACCTTGCCAGAATATGTCCCCGATGAGGGTGCGTGGCGCTGCATGGTGGCCATAGACGCCCCTGTGGATGTCCTATAGTAGCTTCCTCCCTTGCTCGATGGGGATGCAACGTTGCAGGATTCCAGTGGGGCTCCGCTTGTAGAGTTCTTGATCTAGCAGGGCAAATGACTTGGCGCGGCACGCGAGGCGTCAGTCCTCGGTTCTATCGAATGGGAGTACGTCGCAGACTAGGCAGTCAAGGTATGGGATTATCCGGTCTGGCAAGTGGTCGGGCCCTATGTTTGGTCCTCATCAACTTGCATAACCTCAGGGTCAGCGGGGGCCGGTGTCGGGCCAACCCCTGAGGCCAGTTCGGAAGGCTCACTACCGTCCTCCGCCAATCCTAGGTAAGTGACCGAGGGCTTATGAAGATTGCTGGCAAAGACGCTGGTGGGAACTGGTTCCCGACCCAATGCTAGCTTCGCGAGAACGTCTGCTATCTCGTTGAATCATCTTGCGACATGGTTGAGCTCGAGGCCGTCAAACTTGTCTTCTAGGAGGTAGACCACCTAGCAGTATGCCACCATCTTGGGGTCCTAGCAGCTTGACTCCTTCATGACTTGGTCTATAATCAACTAGGAGTCACCTCGGACATCAAGCCATCAGATCCCAAGCTCGGTGGTGATGTGCAAACCATTGACAAGTGCCTCATACTCAGCCACATTTTTAGAAACTAGAAAATGGATTCGGATCATATACCTCATGCGCACGCCGAGGGGGAGATGAAGACGAGCCCTGCCCCAGTGTTGACGATAGATAAGTATCATTTTTTAACCGTCAACATAGCATGAAAAAGGACTAAACAATAATTACCACTTATATATAAAGGGTTTACTGACATAATTCCATGAGTTTTGGTGAATGTCGTTTCTACAGGGGGTCAGCTAAAAAGAGCCAAGGAAGGCCCACATGTAGGTTTACATAGAGACAATAGGGCCACGCATAACTTTTCTATAATCTGGAAGATATGAGAAGACTCTAGAAACAAACCAGAGATGAAACGGGTGGAGGCGGGCGCCCCACCCAGGTAGCCAATCAGGCTCCACCTCCTGGATCATGCCTCCACCGCCTTTGAGGATCAATAATAATTATAGATCAAGGTCGGTTTGATCCGAGGGCTGTGGTGCTTCCTAGAGGGCTATATAAGCAAGGCCCCTGGCCCCTGGAGCAAAAATCCCATGAAACCCTAATTCATTATTTCCAGTTGGGATCAACTGAGAGGGGTCCCTTCAATGGATCTCTCTCTTAGGGCACATATAAGAGAGATTAATTTTGTAGTCTCCATGTGAGATTAGAGTTCTTCTAGATTGAGAGAGTTAGAGTGATGGGAGAGTTGGAGGAAACCCGGCATGTCAGTGTCTCCTCTCCGGCTTGTACCTACGGGATCAAGTCTCCTAACCCGAGGCTTGGTTCTAGGATTCTTCTGTAATTCAACTTCTAATAGTAAGTAAGTACGTTGTTATTATTGTTCTATGATTTACGAGTTTACTTTACTAGCTTCCATGGTAGAGGGTAGGGTAATCGTCTGTAGTGTAAGCGTGGTGCTTAGGCTAGAGATACTCGTAGATATCCCCTGTCTGGCTGGATCCGTGGTAGTAGCATGGGACGTGACAATCCCGTTGCTTCCTTTGTACCCCACATCCCATTAGAAGGATTGGTAGGATTAAGTGCCCTGGTCAAGCATCCTCTATGGTGTCTCTTTTCCATCGGTATGTCCCCATAGACCAATAGTTTTATGGCTTACCATAGGTTGGAACCAGACTATCATCGTAATCTTTTATAATCGCTTATATCTTGGCTACCTTGTAGTGCGGCCTAGGTGTTGAGTATAGATTTAGGTTAGTCATCGCACGCTTTCTCCTTGCGGATAAACAAATACGATACTCTGGAAATATCTCCCGGGTGAAATGCTCGCCGATTTCCATGCGCTTGCGGATCCTTTTCTGTGTGTGTACAAATATCAACAAGCATTTCTGGCGCCGTTGCCGGGGAGAAAGACATCAGCTGAGTTAACCTCAAGTCTTGCTTAACCTTGTATTATACTTTTTTTTCTCTTTTCCTTTTGCCTTTTATTTTCTATCCTTATGGATAACCCAAATTCCACGCCTATCTATCAATATCCTGCACCCATGAACCAAAGCTTAGAGCCGCCAGAACCCATGATTCTCACATCTAGCTATGACCTACACCCATGTTTGGTTGCAATAGGTCAAAACCAACCCTTTCCTACAGCCAAGGTCCTATCTTCTAATCAAGAAGGTAATGAACCAAAGGTTCTATGTTCTGATCAAGGAGATAATGAACTTTTGGCTACACTAAGGGAATCTTTCAAGCGCCTTATAAATTTAGGTTTAGACCTAGCCTTACAAGACCCTGTTCTTCTTTAATATTTTTATACGGGTCTTGATAATATCACCTTTGGAGGAGTTTTCCTTTCTTTATCCATTAGTGGAGCGAGGTTTGTCCTTATTAATAGACACACTCTTTGCACTAGCCATCATCATAAACTCCTAGCAGAAAAGAAGGAATCATCCCCCAAACTAGAAGAGGAAGTTTTCATAGCCACATTACAAACTTTCCAATCCCACGATTTGGCTATCCATCCCAAACCAGTTGTACTCTAAAATCATTTTGAGGGAAGAAGTAATTCTACCCTTGGAAATCCTTTCCAATGATTTTGGGAGGAGCATAAACTTCTCGCTTCATAAGAGACCTTTTAGTACATATAGTTTAAATTTTTTCAAGAAGAGATCTCTTTGGAAGCTTTTCAAAACTAATCCCTTTGAAGGACATTTAGAAAGACTCAAGGATGGCATGTCAAGTGATGCCACAGAAGGAGAGCAAAGCCATCTAGAATCCACTCCTATCTTCTCCCTTTCTGTGCCCACATTAGATATGAAATTCGAACCCATCTTTAAACTCATCCTTGATCCCTATGAATCTTCCTATGCTCTTTCTCCTGAGCGATCCTAGAAATCCACTGAGACATCTAAAGCATAGGATTTATCAAGACCATAAGGAGGATCGAGAAGATCAATATCAATGGCAAAAGAGCATTAAAAATCTATGTGCTATTTCCATTGAATGTGTAGGCGAGTCCTTATATGAGACCTACTCGAGAGGCAATACAAGGGAAATTTTGGACATTTATGCCAAATCATCCTTGGAAGTTGAAAATGATGGAGACTTCAATGAACAAGGAAGCTACTTTATAAAAACCCTATCAAGTCCTTACTCGTATAAGAAATCTCATGATTCACTTAGTCTCTCTAACATTGCCCCACACGAGATCTTCAACCCCCTTATGCTCCCTGTTCCTAAATATTTTGAAAGGGTGGCTGTAGACACATATGTTTATCATAAACATTACAGATCTTGTTGTGTTGAATCTTGAGATTAGTACACATAAACTAGTGCTAGAGGGGAAACCACTTTGCCAATTCATATATTGAAGGTTTCCCAAGGACAAGCTTAGTGTCCCAAAACAAGTACTGTTCAGACCATGACATGAGTATTCACCTTTCTGCTGCGCTACCCTTGTGAAATGAGCATAGAGTTATAATTATGAAAATATTCCTTCGGGTATTCTTGTCACTAACCATTCCAGGTTGGAGCAAAAAGATTGAAGGAACAACAAATGCAAGGTATGTCCAACCAATCATTATGTAACATTGAATTACATTCATTTAATCTTAATTTTTTGCAAAATTCAAGCTTGGGGGATAGACTTACATAAATACATTTCTTGCCATGTTGCTACATTATCATGGTTGTCCCTACCTTTAAGACATGCTCAATTTTCTAAATAACAATTATGCTCTTTCATCACTTTTTGAGTAAATCTCTATTTTGCTTTAATGCTGCCTCCATTTACTAATGGTGCTTAATTTAGGAGGTAGTGATCTTACTTTCAAAGGCTTTTAATTGCACATGGTTAGAATGCCTTCCTAAATCAAATTAGACGTGGTGTCTAGGTTGATTTTTGAGCCGACAATATGCCATAGTAGATGTTGGATATTTTGTTAGACTAACCCCTGCAGAGAAACTCCCAAATTCAAATTGGGAAAGTTCTGAGATGAACTCATACTGGAGATGAAGAGAGACACAATAATCTTGCACAAGGGAGACACAACTCATTCATAGCCAAAGAGAAAGAAGAGTGCCACAAAACAAGATCCACAATCAAAGCACTCCTAGAAATTGACAAGAGGAGAGCATTGTTGATGGTAGATAAGTGTCAATTTTAACCGTCAACGAACATGAAAAAGGACCTAAACATAATTACCACTTAGATATAGGGGCTTTACTGATAGAATTCCACAAGTTTTGGTGGGTCTATTTCTACAGGGTGTCAGCTGAAAAGAACCAAGGAAGGCCCCACATGTCAGGTTTACATAGAGACAGAAGGGCTACACATAACTTTTCTGTAATCTGGAAGGTACGAGAAGACTCTGGAAACAAACGGGAGGCAAAACGGGCTCAGAAGCCAAGCGGCCGCCCAAGGGATGGGGGCGCCCACCCCACCTACAGAGCCAATCAAGCTCCGTCTCGCGGATCATGCCTCCACCGCCTTTGAGGATGAATATTAGTCATAGATCAAGGTCAGTTTGATCCGAGGACTGTGGCACTTTCTAGAGGGCTATATAAGCCAGGCCCCTGGAGTAGGCATCCCCCTAAACCCTAATTCATTATCTCCCAGCCGGGATCAGGTCAGAGGTGTCCCATGAAAGGATGACCTCTCTAAGGGATTAGGTCTAGCTTCTTCAATGTAGTAAATTAGTATCTTGGGAGAGAGGGTCGAGTTGGGATCTTGGTTAAGGTTCCAGATCTAGTCATAGAGGCTTGGTAAAGCCTTGTATCTTCACTTCAACATTTTGTAAGACTTATACTTATTCTCTTATTTACATGGCTATGCTTACTTTGAATATATCTTGCTAGTTGAGTTTATCATTCCTTTTGTGTGCTAGTTCATAGAGCGCTTAGCCTTCTAGTTTGTCGACTAGGCTAGGTAGCCGAGCCTTGTGTAAGCGTGGTGCTTACATGATGCTCTGCCTATGAGTACACCCTACTCCCTAGCTGTATGGTAGTTACGGGAGGTGACAGCCCTGTCCATATCTATCGAGCAGGTTCTTAAATTGTAGGACCATAGTCACGTTAGTAGAGGTATCCTTTGTGGTGCTCTCTCCTGTCTAGTGGCGTCCCGAAGTGCACAAGAGTATGGTAAGTCTTAGCATAGTTGGGTATACCTTTACCATGTGATAAGAATATCATAGGAATCTATCTCACCCGTTGACCTCCCAAGTTAACTAGTTGCATATCTTTAGTGACCTATCCCTTGTGTGTCATATTACATAAATTCTATCATTTCATATATCATTTACCCCTGCTATAGTCTAGTTGGTTTACTAGGTTAGTAGATACATGATGGTGAATTATCAGATTCTTTAACCCTTACTTTCCTGTGGTAAAATATAAATAACGATACCTGGTTTACTCCCGGTAAAATGCTACAATGGTATGTTCTGTGCGCTTGCGGAATCCTTCATATTTTAGTTGCACTTAATTTATACCAACAAGCATTTTTGGCGCCGTTGTCGGGGAAGCAATTGGTGTAAAGATTTTGATAATGATCTTGATGTCTACTAATTTAGTGCATCACTAGCTTTAGTAGGATTACCCTTGTTCTGTTGAGTTGTGGAATAGACAGGACATCATATGCTGTTTTGACCTTTCGGCAAGTTTCCACAAGAAAAGAAAAAAAGAGACACATTGAAGAACCTAGGTTGCCTAAACATTCATGATTCATCAATGTTGGAACCCTGCCATCTCACAGGTTTGTGTATACATATATATTATTCTAACCATGTGCAGATTGGAGAAAAAGGTCATCGTCACAAGAATTCAAATCACATCTCAAGTGACAAACATGGATGTTGCACTACTCACAAATCCCAAATTGTGAGACATGGTAAGTTTGATCAATAAAGGTGAGATAGTCTTGCTCATGGACTTTAAAATTAATGGGTAGTTATCTTTTTAATTATGCATCCCACTACATGTTTACTTTATATCATTCATGCATCCTCTCTATTTAGTTTATTATGTTCTCTCATCCATTGCATGTTTAGTTCCTTGCATGCACTCATATCGTCTACATCTAAAAATAAAATTCCTCACCATGATCAGGCTCTATCATCTCCATTTGAGTAAATCTCTATAACGCTTTCATGTTACCTTTGTCTGCTATAGTATGCTTTGGTTTATATGTGCTACATATGGCCGTATGGGTGCTTCTAAAGGCTTTTAAATCAAGCATGGTGCTTAGGTTAAATAGCCTTCCTTAATCCAATTAGACATGGAGTCTAGTTTGGTTATTGAACTGAAAATTGCTAGTGTAGACAATGGTTATTTTGTCAGAATAACCCCTACAAAAAACTCTCAAATCCAATTTGGGTAAGTCAAGAGATGAACTCACTTCGAAGATGAAGCAAGGCATATAATGAAATCCAACAACTTCGCACAAAAGACACAGCTCATTCATCGTCCAAGGAAGAATTGTAAGTATCAAATATCATTCACATTGTCTTTTGCTGCAAGTTACCTTTGTCTTGAACCATGTTAAAGTGCCATAAAAAAAAGAGATTGTTAGAAAACATGATAAATAAAGTCTATGCTAAAGTAACTCGAAAACCATCTCTTAGTTAGCATAGATGAAATTCAAATAAATAGTGGATAATAGCCCATAGTTTGAAATAGTTGCAATCCTTCGGGTATGTGTCCACTAACATTTTGTAGAAAAAAAGGATTTATGATGTGCCTGTTTATGGTTTGGTTTGACAAGCCACCACTTTAGTGATGAACAAAGAAGGAAGAGACGAGTGCCACACGAAGAATCTACAACAAAAGCACTCACTTAATGGAAGTGGATGAACAAAGCAGCATGTCATAAGCAGTATTGAAGACAACCTAGCATTGAACCTTCCTAAAACTCAAGCTAGGATGCCAATGAGAAGCAAGGTGCAACTCACCTTATATTAGCCAATCAGAGACCTGCTCTCATTATCCTTGCAGACACCAGCTTGCACGTCGGCAGCAAGGACAAGGATGACATGATAGCATGCACCCTTGTGTCAACCAATCACCAATGAAGGGTTGACTATCGACCAAGCATTGAAAGACCATGACTATGGTTGCAAGATGATGTCCCTAAGCCATTGGAGATGAAGCCTACATGCAAATATTGATAAAGCTCTTTCCTTTATCATAAAGACAGATGGTGTTTCATTAACTGAGCAACTCTTCGCCACGCCTCTAGAAGACAAAGACCATCAAGGAAGAACTCAAGTCTACATCTCCAATGAACATCAATTCATCAACCAAGACCCAACAAAAATCAAGAATGATTGATGAGAGAAGATCATGCAGCCACCTGCAACCTCATCCCCTGGATTGGACAGAAGAACAGACTGTTAGGGAGAGGTCTTTGCTCATTGGACTTAAAATCAAGAGACCTCTCCGACAGATTTAAGAATAGATGACGAACAGTGTCTAAGGACATGGAGTTACAACACACTTTGAGGGATGATTCAACACTCACACTTGGCTTCAAGTGACGAGCGACAGCAAGGCTCAAGCTTGGGGGAGGAAGGCTGCCAACTCCTCTAATGATGATCTAGCAATGCTCTTCCTCTTCTCAAGCCCCTGTCGCTCTGGCACACTGGTTTGCAATCTCTCCACTCATAATTACTTTCTCTCTATAAGTTTGAATGTTTCTATAAATATCATATACACAAATCAAACTTAAGACAAAGTAAAATCAATCCTTAATAGAAGAAGTAATGGTGAGTAAAAATTCTATGCTAATTAAAATATTCAAGCCAACTTTTCTGTAGCATAGAAAATGACCTTTTAGCTCTATGAACAATGCTACCCTTTTCATTGTTTGTATATTCCTTCGAGTATGTGTTGTCCACTAATCCTCTACAAAGAAGAAACAATAAGTGGAGCAAAAGGTCTAGACACAATAAAAAAAGAGAGAGAAGAGGAAGGAGAAAGGAGTGCAATTCTAGAAGACAAGATGCTCATGAACAAGTCAAGGAGAGAGGTGAATCGAGCAAGGCAAACTCCTAGAAGAAGGAAAGGGCCACTAGAAGCATCTACTCTTCATCACAGGGTCCTCCAGTGATAAAGATGTTGCCAGCTTCCACAATTAAAGTTTCACATCAAACTGCTGGACAAGCAAAGAACATGGGTGACACCTTCCTCAGAGTTACCATCTCAAGAGGTGCAAGGTTTGTACCTTCCGGATAAGATGATGCACCTAAGGAGTGAACATGACAAGAAGTCTGGTTTGTAGGACTTGAATCACCGAACCCTCACCACGGAGGTAAACTTGGTAGTTATCCATATTTCTTTTTCAGCATTGCATAAGTTTTTCCTTTAGCATATTTACTTATCCACATTAGCATAATCAATTCATGTTTACTTTTGCATTAGAAAAGAAAATAAAGATGTCATACATTGCATTCTAAAAACATTAAGCCCCATGTGAATAAATTTGTGGCATCAAACCCATAAATATATTTACCGGGGTGGCATAAAAATAAGATAAATATGCATTCATCACAGTTTTGATTCTTCTGCATAGTATATAACTAAAATTACAAAAATAGAAAGATCCTGCTAAAGAAAGGGACTCATATGTTAAGAGGTTCTAGATGATCAAGGCTTAGAGGTTTATCACTAACACTTAGTCAGTTCTACAAGCTTTGTTGTCTATTTGAGCTTCATAGAATTCAAAGGATCAAACAGATAGAAGGACAATCTGTCCCCTGTTGGAGTGTTGTCTCAACCGTCATCAACATAAACACTCTGATAGAGGAAGAACATCTCCACTGCCTATCAACTTCATCAAGCAAGACTACGTCAACATCCAGCTTTGCTACATTCATGCTCATTATTTGATCCTATCACCCATGTCAAGTTCAAGCAAAACACATAAACATCAACTTTATCTTGCTCAATATGCCTAAGGTTAGAGAAGAATAAACTTTTAGTTCTGTTGGTGTTTTTCTACCAACATAGCCCATGCACTTGATTTCTGCCTTGTCTCTATGAGCAGGACCCATTTTGAACACAACGGTAGAGGAGCTTGTCAACTCCCCAAGAATCCTACAAATGAAGATCCTGGACCTACGAACATGTACAATGAGCAAGATGCTACCAGTTTCCACAACTAGTACTTCACTTTAAACTGCTGGAAGAGCAAGGAACATGTGTGACGCCATCTCAAGAGGTGCAAGCTATCAAGGTCTCTACTATGAGACCAGATGGTGCACCTACAGAATGAACATGGTAAGAGGTCCTGTTCGGGGGACCTAAAAATATTGAACCCTTGCCGGAAGGTAAAATCGGTAGTTATCCATATTTATCCTTTTTCAGCGTCGCATCAGTTTCCCTTTTCACATAGTTACTTTCCAGCAGTTGCATAATCATTCTCCTTTTAGCATGTTTACTTTTCTACATTAGCAATACATTAGAAAATAAAATAAATATATGTTTGCTTTGCTGCATCATAAATTATAAGCCCCATGTGAATAATTTTGTGGCATGGACCCATAGGAATATTCACTGTGGTGGCATAAAATAAAAATAAATGTGCATTCATCTTGTTAGACTTTCTCTGCATTATAAAAATATAAAAAGTATTTAAGAGAAATCCTGTTGAAAGTCTGCTTAAAAGAATCAAGAACAATCTTAAAAACTCTAGACAATTAAGGCTTGAGCAGCCAACCACTAACGCTTAATCTATTTCACAAGTTTTGTTGTCTATTTGAGTTCCACAGGATTTGAAGGACCAAGAAGAGCCAACAAGCAAGTGGATGTTCTATCCACTGGTGGAGCATTGTCTCAACAATCATCAACATCAATTAATGCTCCACTAGAGGAGGAAGAACATCCCCCTGCCAGTCTGCTACTTCATAAGATTGAATGACTACGTCAACATCCAGCTTGGGGGAAATCACCCCCATGTATCTGGCTAAGTATTTTCTTCTTTCAGTTTTACCTTATTCTTTATGAGTTTTCTTATTTAGTAATAATAATATTCTAAAATAATAGAAACAAAATAAAAAGGTTATGTCTAGTTTGCTTGTCTTTGTTCTTAAAGAAGTTGTTAATAAAAGAAGAATCTCGAATAATCTCTTGCATGGAAATGATAAATAGTTGCTCTGCCGTAATTCCTTTCAAGTACCTAGTTTTCAACCTCGAACTCTCCTGAGTTTTAGATACAACTGTTTTAATCTAAGATTTGCTCTGAACCTGAAACTCGTGGGTAGCGAATGCTTGATCTAAGTCTAGGTAGTTGGCGGATATGATATATGAAGGTTTTGAGCTGCTATTTATCATGCTCCTAGAGATACTAGAGTTCTGGAGAATTTATCTTTGAAAATTAAAAATCCTGCATGATGAGTTCCTGTATGACGAGAGTTTAATTCCTACCACAGCCATATATACATGCTTACTAGATTAGAAAAGACTTTCACTTGTTAGCTTAGCTACTTGTAAGCATTGAGTGTGGTCATTTGTGTTGACCCTAGGGGATTAGTCATGCGGTTAAAATCAAGATTCATGTGCACTCCACCTACTTATGCTGCTTCTACCCAAGAGGTATGCATTTAAATATTTTCCATTAGACACAACCCAACAAGTTGTTCTGCTCCTATACTAGGAGTGAACAGAACCCTTCATCCATTGCTAGGCCCTTTTGTTATAAGCTCTAACATTTCTGTTGCTATCTCTTATCTATGTTTCCAAAAAGGTACTTGGGAATTATTCTATCGTATTCAGTTCCTTTTAAAAAAAGAGAGAATAAGAAGAAAGAGAGGAAAAGAAAAATAAAAGCAAGAGGACAAATGTTCCAATATAGAGGAATTTTGAGCAGTCTAAGTTCTCCCTAAAGTCTTCAAAGTTCAAAGAAGAGGTATGTGTTTCTTCAAAGGAGCAAAAGTAGAATTAGGTATTCACCATCCCTCTACCCCTTCATTTCCACTTACATCCACCATCATTACCACTATATACATATCCACTCAGCCCATATTTAGGATCACACACATGCACATCTTGATTTGACTGTATGGCCAGACTTGTCCCTCTGGATCCATGTGTCTGACTATGCAATAAATGTTTGCAAGTATGGATTCCTTATTTCCCACCTATGAGCTCCAGATAGACCTATTAGAAGTAGGGTGAGAGAGAAGGTATAATGTTACTATACCTTATGCCAAAAATACCACATATCTTGAGAGAAGAGAGAAGGCATACGCCATTAGTGCCTTGGTAAGGATCCACAAATACTACAAATGAGAGACGTGAAAGGGTCATACACAGGAATCTCTGAGTTTTATTTGAAAACCCTGCAAAACTCTGGAATAATGGTTGATCAAAGAGCTTGAGACATAGCGCTTGACTTGATCGTTCTATCTTTCAACTGCTCAAGACCCAAGTGACGGCTACAAGCCCCATGGTGGAAGGTAATATGGGTAAGTTTGAAAGTCATAATAGTTCACTCTAATCCGGAGGAGAGTTCTTGTTTGAACGCATGTGTGCTTTTGAGGCGTGAAAGCATTGTAGCAACTCTTGATCCATCATTGAGTTTATCTTTGCTCAGGGACGAGCAAAGGGTAAGCTTGGGGGAGTTCGTTGACGGTAGATAAGTATCATTTTTTAACCGTCAACATAGCATGAAAAAGGACTAAACAATAATTACCACTTAGATATAGGGGGTTTACTGACATAATTCTATGAGTTTTGGTGAATGTCTGTTTCTGTAGGGGGTCAGCTAAAAAGAACCAAGGAAGGCCCACATGTCAGGTTTACATAGAGACAACAGGGTCATACATAACTTTTCTGTAATCTAGAAGATATGAGAAGACTCTAGAAACAAACCAGAGGCGAAACGAGCCCGAAAGCCAGGCGGGCGCCCACCCAGGTAGCTAATCAGGCTCCACCTCCTGGATCATGCCTCCACCGCTTTTGAGGATCAATAATAATCGTAGATCAAGGTTGGTTTGATCCGAGGGCTGTGGTGCTTCCTAGAGGGCTATATAAGCAAGGCCCCTGGCCCCTGGAGGAAAAATTCCATGAAACTCTAATTCATTATTTCTAGTTGGGATCAGCTGAGAGGGGTCCCTTCAATGGATCTCTCTCTTAGGGCACATATAAAAGAGATTAGCTTTATAGTCTCCATGTGAGATTAGAGTTCTTCTTCTAGATTGAGAGAGTTAGAGTGGAGGGAGAGTTGGAGGAAGCCCGGCATGTCGGTGTCTCCTCTCCGGCTTGTACCTGCAGGATCAAGTCTCCTAACCTGAGGCTTGGTTCTAGGATTCTTCGGTAATTCAACTTCCAATACTAAGTAAATACATAGTTATTATTGTTCTATGGTTTATGAGTTTACTTTATTCTCTTCCATGGTAGAGGGTAGGGTAATTGTCTGTAGCGTAAGCGTGGTGCTTAGGCTAGAGATACTCGTAGATATCCCCTGTCTGGCCAGATCCGTGGTAGTAGCGCGGGACGTGACAATCCCGTTGCTTCCTTTGTACCCCACATCCCATTAGAAGGATTGGTAGGATTAAGTGCCCTGGTCAAGCATCCTCTGTGGTGTCTCTTTTCCATCGGTATGTCTCCATAGACCAATAGTTTTATAGCTTACCATAGGTTGGAACCAGACTATCGTCGTAATCTTCTCTAATCGCTTATATCTTCGCTACCTTGTAGTGTGGCCCAGGGGTTGAGTATAGACTTAGGTTAGTCATCGCACGCTTTCTCCTTGCGGATAAACAAATACGATACTCTAAAAATATCTCCCGGGTGAAATGCTCACCGATATCCATGCGCTTGTGGATCCTTTTCTGTGTGCGTTAACAAATATCAACACTTGGCTCCACTTTTCATGAGTGACCCATTGAAATACATCATCTAATACTCCTATTCCACCGGGGCCGGTGGCATTTGGGTCTCGGTCCATTCTGCCATGAAGTCTGCTAGTACCTGGGACTTGATGGCCTTTCGAGGAACATAGGTGATGCCCTCTCCCATGAGTTCAACCGCCCACTTAGCGATTCTTCTCATTGCTTCATGGCTCTGGATCACCTCCCTAAGAGGGAAGGAGGACACAATCGTGATGGGGTGCGACTCAAAAGTGGCGTAGCTTTCTCCGTGTGATGAGGACAGCGTACAAGAGCTTCTAGATCTGAGGGTAGCGCGTCTTGGTGTCTGACAAGACTTCACAGATTAAGTAGACCGGACGCTGGACCTTGAGGATGTGACCCTCCTCCTGCCGTTCCACCACGACAGTGGCACTCACCACCTGAGTAGTGGCCGCGACATACAGTAGGAGTGGTTCCTTCTTAGCTGGTGGCACAAGCATCGAGGCCTTTGTTAGAAGTGCCTTGAGCCCGTCAAGCACCTCCTAGACCTCGGGGGTCCAAGTAAAGCGGTCGGTCTTTTTTAAAAGTCGGTAAAGGGGCTGGCCTCATTTGCCAAGGCGTGAGATAAAGCGGCTCAGCGCCGCCAGACATCCTGTGACTTGTTGCACCCCTTTCAAATCCTAGATCAGGCCCATGCTCATGATGGCGGAGATCTTCTCTAGGATGGCTTCGATGCCGCACTTAGAGATGATAAAACGAAGTAGCATTCCCCTTGGGATCCCAAAGACGCACTTTTCAGAGTTGAGCTTGATATTCTTGGCCCATAGGCATTTGAAAGCTCGATCGAGGTCAGCTCATTTTGATTTAACTATGATGCCATCTACATAAGCCTCAATGGTCTGCCCGATGAGGTCCCCAAAAACGGTGAGCATACAACGTTGATACGTAGCCCCCACGTTCTTGAGGCCAAAAGGCATAGTTACATAGCAATAGGTTCCGAACGGGGTGACAAAAGAAGTCACTAGCTGGTCGGACTCTTTCATCACAATTTGATGGTAACCTGAGTAAGCATCAAGGAAAGAGAGAGCTTCACAACCCGAAGTGGAGTCAACTATTTGATCAATGTGTGGTAAAGGGAACAGATGTTTAGGACAAGCATTGTTGAGACCAGTGTAATCAACACACATTCTCCATTTAGCATTTTTATTTTTTACAAGTACAGGGTTAGCTAACCACTCAGGATGGAATACCTCCTTGATGAATCCGGTCGCCAGTAGCTTGTGAATCTTCTCCCCGATCGCCCTGCGCTTTTCCTCGTCGAAGCAGTGCCGTCGTTGCCTCACTAGTTTGGAGCTAGCTCGAATGTCTAAGGAGTGCTCGGCGACTTCCCTTAGGATGCTAGGCATGTCCGAGGGACTTCACGTGAACATGTCGCTATTCACGCAGAGAAAGTCGACGAGCACTGCTTCCTATTTGCAATCCAGGGCGGTGCCAACATGCATCGTCTTGCTATTAGAGTTGTTGAGGTCGAGGAGGACATCCTTGACTCCCTTGATAGGTTCAAAGGAGCCGGTGGACCGCTTGCGGTTGAGTGCCTTCCTGAGGCGTGTCTCCAGGTCGACTGCAAGCGCCTCGGACTCGATATTGGCCTCGGTGTACTTGCAACACTCGACATCGCACTTGTAGGCCTGCTGGTAAGTGGTGCGGACAGTGATGACCCTGTTGGGCCCTGACATCTTGAGCTTGAGGTAGGTGTAGTTCGGGATGTCCATGAACTTCACATAGCATGACCGTCCTGGCACGGCGTGATAGGTGCCACAGAACCCAACTACCTTGAAGGTGAGGGTTTCCTTCTTGAAGTTGGATGGATCTCCAAAGGTGACAAGTAGGCCAATCTGCCTAAGGGGTAGGGCCCGCTTCCCGGTACGATGCCATGGAAAGGTGCTCCGCTCAAGTGGAGCTGAGTCCGACTGATCCCCATGGCGTTAAGGGTCTCGGCATACATGATGTTGAGGCAGTTGCCCCCGTCCATTAGTACTTTGGTGAGCCGCGTGTTGCCGATGATAGAGTCGACAACAAGTGGGTTTTGGCCTGACTGTGGGACCTGATCCGGGTGGTCATCGTGATCGACTGTGATGGTAGACCTGGACCAATCAAGGAAGGTTGGCGTGGCTGGCTCAACGGCATAAACCTCTCGGCTCTCCAGCTTGCGCTGGCGCCTGGAGTCATAGGCCGCGGGACCACCGAAGATGATGAAGCAGTTGTAGACAACGGGAAAGTCATCGTCCTTGTCCTCCTCGAGCCTCTTGCCTGGGTCGCCCTACCCTTGGGCACCCCTAGAGAAGTAGCGTTTTAGCATGCCGCACTCTTTGAGGGTGTGTTTGACTAGGCCCCGATGGTACGAGCATGGCTTCTCGAGCATCTCGTCAAAAACTCCAGGGCCATCCTCAGGAGGGGCTCGAGGGTTTTTGCGCTTAGTGGCGGCCATGAGGGGTCCCCTATGGCTACCTATTCTTCTTCTTCTTGGAGTTGCGGCTGGAGCCGCCCTCATCGGCGCCCTCCTGCTACTTCTCCTTGCCCTTGGTGTTGTGGAAGATAGCCCCTACCGCCTCCTCGCCAGAGGCAAAGTTGGTGGCAATGTCCAAGAGCTCCCTGGTGGTGCGTGGTCCCTTATGTCCCAACTCATGGACCAACTTCTTGCAGGTGGTTCCTGCAAGGAACGCTTTGACGACATCAGCGTAAGTAATGTTGGGCAACTCGGTGCACTGCTGGGAGAAGCACCAAATGTACTCGTGAAGAGTCTCATCTAGCTTTTGGTGGTAGCTCCTGAGGTCCCAGGGGTTAATAGGGCACACATAGGTGCCCTAGAAGTTCCCCATGAAAACCTTTCTGAGATCAGCCCAGTTGTGGATGCGATGGGCTGGGAGGTGTTCTAGCCAAGCTCTCGCTGAGTCGGCCAGAAATAGAGGGAGATTACGGATGATGAAGTGGTCATCGTCCATACTACCTAACTGGCAGGCGAGGCGGTAGTCATCAAGCCAAAGCTCGGGGTTTGTCTCCCCAGAGTACTTGGTGATGTTGGTAGGTTGCCGGAACCACGTTAGGAACGACGCATTGCGAATGTCCTGGCTGAAGACCCAAGGTCCTAGGGGTTCAGGAGATGGGCTCCAGTCCTTCCTGCTGTCATAGCGGCTACCCCAGCGAGGGTGGTAGCCACGACTAGCACCGTCCTCCTTGTGCCTCTTGTGCGCGTTGAGAATGTCGCGTGCATCATAGTTGTAGCCGATGCGGTCGTGGACGAATGGGGGCTTGTCCCCGTTTTCTATTGTTCTAGGTGGACCGAAGCCTCCTTCTTATGTGGTGGCGATGGTGTGGGCTAGTCGGACTCGGGTCCACATCCCTGAGATGCGGAGCTTTCGGCCTGCTGCACCGTAGCACGCTTGAGGTGGGCACGCAACTCCTCATGGGCTTGCCGTCCCTCCAGGGTTGATGGTTTAGGTATCGTCCGGAGGAGGATTGCCACGACGACAACGTTCTAGCTTGCTCGGGCAAAGAGCGGTGGATGATCACCGCTGTTGTCATCGCAAATGTGCCAGTGGATGTCACGAGCCCTGCGTTGAGCCACGCCATCATCGTTGTGACTCCTGAGCTCCTGCACGAGCACCATGCATAGTTGCACTAACTACTGTCGCTCCTCCTCAAGCTTTCTCTCTAGCTCCTAGAGTTGCTCCAGCTAGGGCTATGATCACCCCATGGGTGGTGGCATGGCTGCACCCCCGGCGCGCGTGGTGAGGCGGGTCGTGGCATCGCCGAGGAATCAGTTCGTCTTCATTCTCATTGGAGACTCCTTCGCGGAGCTCCCCATCGCACATGAAGCACTCTTGAGAGGGGTCGTGGCTCTCATCATCAGAGTCAAAGCCTTTAAGAAGGTAGTTGCTGCTGTCAAGGAACTAGCGCAGAGCGTCCGGGTCGTCGAGCCCAGAGAAGTTAGCACCAGCCCAGTCGTCGTTGTCCTCCTCGGAATCAACACTTGAGGACGTCGTGGTGCTCGTGAGGAGCTCCAAGAGGGACTGCAGGTGGGGGCATGGCAAACCCGCGGATGCGTCCTCCACAGGCCGTCTGAGGCAACTATAGGTCCTTGCGGCATTGCACAGCCCGTAAGGCCATGCCAGTTGCGTTAGCGCGGTGCTCACCTCTGGGGAGAGCAGTGGCCCCCCGAGAGCTGCGACAAGGCATTGACGAAGATGAAGTAGAGGCGATGGAGATCTTCCTAGGATGGGCGTGGTCCCAAGATGGCATCAAGCTGACGCTCTAGCCTTGGGTAGTCGAAGCCATGGGGCTAAGTGCCTCTAGAAGCCTATGCCTCATTGGTATGCAGACAAAGATCGGCCATCGACTCGGTGATGGAGTCGACGTCGACAGGTGAGCCGGGTGACTCAGCAAGAGATGGCAGGACACACTCCCCCTCCGCGTCGATGAGATCCAGGTCTCTGGTGCACTCATCGAAACCTGAAGGGGACGCAGAGTCGACCGGCATGGAAGGGGGAGCAGTACCAAGTCATGATCCGCCCCCGTTCAGAGAAAATCCAGGCTCCCAAACCAGATATGGGAGCCTAGAGTGAAGTGAACGCGATGATCAGCCATCCGAAGCCGGGTGAAATGGATCATGACGCGCAGAGGGACCCCCTACCTAGCGCGCCAATGTTGACATTAATTAACACAATCGCTAAAAAGCAACGGCACTAAAAACGCATGGTAATAAATTAACATGTCTCTAAATACTAGTCACCTTTTATATTTACCTATACTTCTTAGCACGGAACTAGGTTGTTATCCCTAATGAATAAATCTTAGAAGTATTTAAGTTGCACTATGATTTTATATGACTAGGCAGAAATGTAAATGATATAAAGATATGATCAATTAAGATTAAAAACAATTAAGAATATCTGCAAGCGGACAGATAATTATACCATTGTAGCATTTTACCTAGAGTATTACTAGGTTATCATTTATAATTTTACCACTGGGAAGGTCTAGCTAAACTTCTATCTAGAGTATTGATAAACTTTATATTCTTGATAAAGAGAGTAAACCAATGTTATGCACTCTTACTCAATAATAGGCATAAGTCACATAATAAAATATATATATATGATAAGTAATGATCAGTCATCATAAATAAATAAGTAGATACACTCCGAGCTCCCTAACTATTACTAATAACGTAGTCCAATTAGAATATTAGAGGAATACTTCCTAAGTATTCAAGTTACATGTCAAGCTACTACAACGAATAATCATCGTCAAGTAATACTACCATATGTCCCAACGACAATGGAACCATAAACAGGAGAAGTTGAGTTCAGAAACCTCTGATATACGAATATATCCTTAACTAGACAATGCTGCTCTACCAATAATCCACTGTACAGGGAGAGGACTACAGAGGACTCAATGGGCCTATAAAAGTCACACCCACGATCTACCATATGACCCTGAACAACTGGAGGCATCCGCAGATATGCAAAGCATCTAAGCACCATGCTTACATAATGCATACCACTCATCTTATGGCCAAATAGACGAGCGCTATATGAACATGTGATCGAACTAAATAGCAACCTAACTATACTAGAATTGAAGTAGACAATGAACGATGCATTCAAGAAGGTAATAAAGATGAAGAATAATGTTGACATTGCAATAATTGTGCAAAGATAGAATTATAATAAGAGCGGAGAACTAGAACATTACTAAAACTCCACGCTCGCCAATGATCAGGAATCCAAGCTAGGTTGACTCAGCTAGACTCCTCTAGACCTAATCTAACTATGCTAAAGCTATGAACTAGAGGAACTCTGATGATCTAGGGTTTTTGGCTCTAGATGAACTGATCTTCAAATGACTTGATCCCTTCAGGGGAGTCTGCCCCTGTATTTATAGCCCGGTGGGATGCACGTGAGCCATTGGATCAAACCGACTTCACATAGGGCTAGGATTGATCCTCATGGTCGGTAGAAGAATACTCCAGAAACTCTTGGAAGGGGGGAGAAGGGGGTGGCCGCCCAGCCACTGTAACACCCTAGGTGTTTGCCACCAGTTAAGCAGTAGGTTTGAGCTCAAGCATGATAGATTAAGTGAAGATGACGATGTTAAGGTCAACCTATGGAGATGAGCCTAACCTAAACTTGGATATTGCACCATTGCCTTGCATATAGGCCTTTTTGAGGATATATGCTTGGGTGGTGTTATTGGAATATCTTCATGTGTCTCACATCAATACCCATCTATATTGGTCACTCTAAAAGTTTCATGAAGTTTGGAATCAAAAAGTCATATGAAATGATAAGTTATATCCTTGTTGGAATGACTTTAATAACTACCTGAATTAGACTATTAAGTGAATGGACATACAGGTCATCAACCAAACCTTGAAACCTCACCCAAATGACTCTAGATGAACTCTTCGACAAAAGTCATGAAAGGTTCATGTTGAGCAAATGCCCAGAAAATGCTCCAATGGATCACGAAGGACAATTTAAGCTTTATCGCGATACCACTTTGGTCAAAGTAGAAATATAGTTTCTATACCAGTTTTGATGTTGTACCTTAAATAAAAGTTGTATTTCATGTTATGGAGAAGAAATTTTGTTTAAGGGTCAAGAGCTAGTTTGGTCCATAACCTAGTCAAACAGAGGTCACAAGATTGAATCTACTACAGTTTTCAGCACTTAGAATTATTTCTGAGTCTGGGATTTCAATGGCGATGACGGTTGGCACGTCGCGTCCTCGTGTTTTTGATAAGAAACTTGAGTCAACCCAAAGATAGAAGTTGGATTTTACATCTTGTACAAGAGCATACAAAAAGTTGGCTTGAGTTTGACCACGTTTTGATCATCAATTTTGAGTTCCATTGTTGGTCGTCAATGTGTTGACATTGTCATCTTGGCATGCAATTATCTCTTAATCGGTTGCCCCAATGACCTGGTGCTTTAAATAGAATTTGTAGAGATCGTCGTGGGCTGCAACTTTGCTTCTTGGACCAGGGTCCAATTCGGCCCGGATTGAGCCCAAATCGGCGCCCACCTTGCTCAACTCATTGCGCTCCACATGTTCGTGCAAATGTCAACATGCTCGCCATGCACAGCGTCGTGCGCTCCCACCTCCGCCACGCGCCCCTGCCTCTCTGTCATGCGCCCTGCTATTACAGAGGGAGTGTCGAGCTCCTCTCCCACTCCCTCACTCACTCTCACACCTCTCCTTGATGCTGCAGAGTGCGGACGCCGCCATGGCCGCGTCGAGCTCCAGCTCGAGCTTGTGCCGCTGCCGTGTCCGCTACTGCGCTCAGTCCCGAGCTGAGCCGAGCTCGCCAACATCTCCGCCTCGCCTCCATTCATCCCTCGCACGCGCATGCCCAAGCCGACCCCGTCGAGAACCACCACCGTAGCCATGGCCGAGCTCGGCCCCGCCGCGTCCCCGCTGCTTAGCCCTTCCTTCGTCCAAGCCGACCGCGCCATCACCTTCCCCTCACCACGCCGCCCCTCCCGAGCCTCTTCCCCAGCTCCGACCGCCACCAGAGTGCCGCTGCCGTCGCCGCCGCCTGCTGTCGTCGCCGCATCGCCATAGACTGCCTCGCGCCGAGTTGGGTAGCCCAATGGGTGCGCATGGGCCTCCCGGTGCTCCCCCACCACTCCATCACCGCCGACATGCCTCCTCTGGCCGCCACTGGCCGTTTCCCCGGCGTCCTCTGTTTTCAAAATCGCGACTAGGGACCTCGTGCAAGAATTCAACAAAATCCAGGGGCCTAACTGCACAGTTTGTGACTCATATGAATAGTGCCAAAAGGACCTGTTTGTTGTAGTTTTGACTGAACTTTGAAAATGCGTAGTAATTCATAAACAAATCGTAAAATAGCAAATGAGGACTTTTTCGAGTCCCTGTAAAATTCTCTATGCACTAGATCTATAATATGGCATGTTTTAGTTTAAAGTTTTCTATATAAAAATAGATTTATGTAGTTAGGTTTTAATGCTAGTTTAATTTGTTATTTTCATAACTAAAGATGTAGGGCTCCAAATGAATTGAAATTTTTGTGGCATGCTATTAATGTGATGTTTGAGGTGTGGTAAAAATTTCATAAATTTTGGTTGCTATATGAGTGAGTTATTAGTGTATCTTGCTCTCACATGAAGTCTTGCAATAACAACTTGTCTTTTTCATATAGGTTGATATACATATCCAAATGACTTGAAATTTGTACAGTAGACTATTGTGATGATATGCTAGCTACTATAATTTTTGTAGAATTTATGGGGCACTTTTGGTATATGTTCATTAAATCACCTAGGCATCAAAATAAATTAAGAAATGCATTAAAAGAATTTATTTAGTGATGAGCACTATGCTTTTTGGTGATCATTTAATATGTACTTTATGATGGTTACATTGGTTGTGGCCAAATGTATGTTTGGAATATAAGTTAATAGTTATTCTTGCAATTGATGCTTTTCTAGACAGTTTCTGGGCTTTGGTAATTGGACCATGAAAATGATGTTTGTTGAGAAACATGCTTATAACAAAGTTGTAGATAACTCATTAATCTAGCTTCTGTTAAATTTTGGTGGCATTTGGCCTTGTAGTTTGTGAGTTATGACTGCTCCAAGTTGGATTCCAGAAATAGTTATTCTCTAGAATCTCTGGACCAGATTCTGTAAATATGCATGTTTGACTTGGTTAACTTAAGAATCATGCTAATATGATTAAATATGAATTGTGGAAAATTTCATAAGCTTTCTAGAATGTCTTGTTGCACGTCTATTGGATTTGTATAACTCCAGTTATGATCCAAACATACAGCTGTTGTTTGCAGTCTAGAAATGGACAGATGCTAGTTGTGGTTGTTTACTCCATGTGTTGCTAAGTGTGGCTTATGCCCTTGATGATGGTCAAGTTAAGATACTTGTGATCTTATTAAACTTGTGTTATGCTTGACGTGCTTGCCCTCTTTAATTGGTTGTGTGATGTTAGTTAAATAGCTTTTGGTGTCTATGTCTTAATCGTGTGTTTACTTGAATGATTATGTGATGCATCTTGTGTTACCATTCATCATATTCATACACATGCATCTTGCATCTCATTTAGGTTCACTAGATGCACCACGTGAAGGATGAGATGTTAGAGCCAAACCCGAAGACGGTGTTTGGTGGACCTATCCCGAAGATGAAAGGACTAAGCAAGTGTCGGGATGGGAGATGCTCGCCAAGCGAGTGTCATCTGTCAAACACTAACCTAAGTGTTCGATCCCAGGCAAGCCCCGGAGCATCATAAGTCTCCTACTTTATAAAAACAATTAAAATTTATATGTTATATATTATTGCATTAAGTTATAGGAGTTGAGTGAAACCGTTGATGCATTTATTATTATCATTGTCTACCTTGTGATATCCTGATACCCTGCTAGGTTTAGGGTCAAATAACTGCTTAGCCCTGCTTAGACTGGTAGCGGTCGGTGATTTCCTGTCACCGGCAACTATAGTGGTTACTGGAATATTTTAGCAATGGAATGGATGATATCCTAGAAATAACCAAGTGTTGATGGATAATTGGAGACCGGACGGAATAAGTATTGGGCAACCAGATAGGGTTCTGAGGTGCTGTTAGTTTTTCGTCTGTGTCAATTAAGGACCGATCGTTGCTCGTCCCTCTTGTCATGTTGAATGCATGCCTCACATTTAGCTGGCCGAATAAAGTACCTTTCGACTGCGAAGCTAGTGACACTATTTGAGCCGGGATAAATTCGGATTGGCAGACTGGTGCTGAAGGGAGTAAACCCAAGGTGCGTCCTGGCTGTCGGGCGGTCCCTGGGTAGTGCGGTCCATGACTGTTATCCCACGGCTACTTGGAAAGTGTCATTGGTGATCTGTAGCTCACTTGATCGGTGAGTGTGGTTTGTGTGAGGAATAAATCACCAGTTGGTTAGGAATCGATTTGAATCGCCATCGTTCACTGGATAGTGAACACTTGACTCGAGTTACGGCATCGTAGTAATGATGATGGAACACAGATGGTTATGTGGATGATGTTGGAAATGCTAAACCTGATACGGTAACCTTTTATGTTAATGGCTAATCAAGTGATTGCTCTAGCATAGGTGCTTACTTAGATTAATCAGGTATAATTAAGTTGATGCTTATACTTTAAATAGTTCATAGATGATAACTCATGCTTTTCTGTAAAACAAGTCAAGCTAGTCCACCTTATAAAAGCCTTGCATACTCCTTGGTGTCATTATTTCTAGTTTATGACGGGTAAGTCTAGCTCAGTACCTTCTCGTACTCAGGGTTTATTCCCACTTATTGTAGGTTGTGATGTATCATGGCTACTGCAAGAATTGGATGGCTCCTGCTGTAGTGGTGGAGTCTGATCATGGGCATGATCCTTCTGAGCTCTCTCGTATCTCATACTTTTGTTGGAAGTTGACCTTGGTACTGGCATGTATTTGAATTAAGATGATATTAGTTTCAAACTACTTTGTTTCCGCTACTTTTGAACTTGAGTTGTGATAACTCTATGGAACTCTGATCTATGTTGAATTACTTGTAATAATGGATGTAGCATGTGACTTGTTATGTTGAACCATTACGATCTTGGCTTGTACGTTGGTTGGTTTGAAATCCCTCATGATTTCATTGGACACCGGAGTTATAGGAGCTCTGGAGTTATAGGAGCTTAAGTACTAGAATTTAATTGCTCTGGCGATTGTTTTTGTACTTTTGTTCTTATAATTTGGGTGGTTACTTTTGTTCTTATAATTTGGGTGGTTCTGTGATAGCTACCCCCCTGGTCGGCCGGCCCCACCTGGTAGGCACTCGGCCTCCACTTCATTCCGGTGTCTTCTGGGGTCTTCTATAATATACTAGTATTTATCTCGCGGTGAAATTCCAAAAATTCTTTTAATAATTAGGTATCTCTCCACTTTTCTACATAACTCCCTGCAAACATTCAAATTTAACAAAGCTCGTGGAATTCGTCAGATAACACCCTAGTCTTCTATGTTTTCATGTATTTTTACCATTCTCTCATGTTTATTTCACTATATATTGTTGACGTTAATGACTGTCAACAAGAATCACACAAGCTTACCCTTTGCTAGTCCCTTAGCAAAGCCTAATTAGATAAACTTGGATCAGGAGTTGCTTCAATGCTTTCACGCCTTAAAAGTACACATGCTTTCAAACAAAAAATCTCCTCTAGATTAAATAAAACTGCTCTAACTTTCAAACTCACCCATATTACCTTCAATTATGGAGCTTCTTAGCCTTCACTTGGGTCTTAAGCAATTGAAAGATAAAACAATTCAGTCAAGCACTATGTCTCAAGCTCTTCGCTCAACCGATATTCTAGAGTTTTTGTAAGTTTTTAAAATAAAACTAAGAGCTTTCATTGTATAACACTCTCAAATCTCTCAATATATGTGGTATTTGTGAATCTTTACCAAGGCATTAACAATGTTATGCCTTTCTCTCCCTATAACTAAGGATTCATAGTGGAGCTCATAGGAGTGGCAAAACAAGGAAAAACATACTTGTAATTCATATATTATAAAGTTAAACAATGAATCCAAAGAGAGTTAAGTCATACAATCAAATCAAGATGGTATGAAATATGCTGGATAGGTGTATATAGGGTGTCTAATTCTAATTCTACTTTTGCTCTTTTGAAGACATTTCTCTCATTTGGATTTGAAAACAATTGCAGGAAAACATAAGCTATCTTTATTTTCTTTCTTCTTTTTCAGGTGGGCTTTTGCCCCTAATTCTACTTCGGACACTTGTCCATTTTTTTTTCTTTTTTTCTTTCTTTTTTTATAGCCACATGCCTTTTCTTTCTGCATACAAAATATTTAAGAGAGATTGCAACAAGAAATTAGAGCATTTATTTTGGGTTGTCCTATAGGTTAAATTTTTAGATGTTCTCTTCATGTGTATGTCACACCCGGTTTTAAGGACAAAACCAGACATACACTATATGTGAAATAAAGAAGTCAAATCTCACATATAGCCACAGATAAGTGTAATACCAAGAGGCAAATGCTTAATATACATAACTCAATCGTATAAAATATACCTTAGAGAGCAACACAGCGGAAAGACAACTCCGAACACCGGGTGTAGACTTCACTCCAGGAACAAACTGACTGGTTGATCACAAGCCTAATAACTCCAGAGACTATCCTGAGGTGTGGGAAATAGCAAGAGTGAGTCCATGTCGAACTCAGCAAATATATCATGGGGTTCATGAAGCTCAAAAGGTTTGACACGGGTTTACTGCAATAGCTTTTAGTGAGTCATCTTTTTAGCATTTGAGTAGCAACAAATTTAACATAAGCCCAAATAACCTCATGATCATGTAAACGAGAATAATGTATAGCAAGAAACAATAATCATTAGTGAACATCAATATCATCAGAGTTATCATTATCATCAGTGTTCATCATTTATTCTGTAAGGGTCCAAGGCCACTCGTGACCGTGAGCACGGCTGTTATAACAGTTTTACACTCTGCAGAGGTTGTACACTTTCACTGTGAGTCGTGATTACCCATATGCCTGGGGCGGCCAATCCCCAAAACACTCCCAAGGTGAGCAGGCAGGGTTCACTATGAAGCCTTTCAAAGGTTCGTCTAACAAGTTAGGGCCGCTAGGTTTCAGAAGTCAGTCCGTGTGATACACCACGCAGGGATCCACAGTCTGCTTTACCCCATTTGCGCCACAAGGGTAACCTCTAACAAGCTAGAAAAGGTCCTCATACTGAGCTAAAGCCAGAGCCATATAGCCCTCACAGTTGTACTGTAAGTCCCGGATGTTCGCTTATAGATGAGTCCTTATGGAGAGAAACTAGAGCACCATAAAAACAACCAAATATGCTCTAGCCCTCTTGAGCCATATTGCTTTAAAGCATCATTTAAACGTTTATTGCATATATCATTAGTCAAGTTACAGATCATGGTTATTTATCTTAAGCACTAGCATAAATACTACCCAATGCAATGTTCCATCGGTGTCAAGGTACAAGATACAAAAGCTAGGATATCCTTAGGGGTAACAAGGTAGACATATGCACATGAATTAAGTGTATTAAAGGTGAATAGGAAACAAGGATGATCCCATGCTATACTTGCCTTAAATTGAGATCCTTTCTCTGATCCAAATCTTCAATTAATAGCTTCTTGAATCTCCACGTAAATCTCACCGACTGGACTTGATCAATAAATCACCACACACACATCGAGCAATCATACACGAAGCAAACAATAAATAATAATTAGAACAGTACACCAAACATATGAAACAACGTGTGAAAAGGTTTTAAAGATGTTCTACGCATTGCTACGAACACACAGACGTAAAGATCACGAAATTCGGATTTAAAACGTGAAAGTTATGAATTTTCTAAGATTTCCTATAGATAAATAATTACTTTAATATAAATTCGAAAATTAAATTTTCCAAACCTACTGTACAGTACTACCAACATGTAGATCTCGTAAATACGAACCTAACGCAATTTGAACGGGTCAAATCGGAGTTAAAACGTAGAAGATATAGCCTAAACAAGATAGTGGCAGTTTTGTAAATACCTAGTTTCGAAAATAAATCAAAATCTGGTTTTTAAGTAAATACCTCCTCTTCTTCTTGGAGTAGAATGCCTGGTGGCTTCGTCGGACGGCGACAAGAGAAGGAGGAGAAAATATAATTTACTACACGAGAGATTTCCCAAACTAGGGGCTCCTCTACCACATGTGCTTTGCCCATGGGGTAGGTACGTATATATAGGGAGGAAAACTCTCCACCACATGTCAACTAGCGATATGGTGCTAATTGACGTTGCACCATCCACCTTCGCTAATAAGCCTAAGTAATCATTTAAGCCCATTAGTAAATAAATGCATGGGCCTTTGAGATTTATTAGGATTATTGCACATGGGCTTTGAGAGTTGAAAAACAAATGAGAGATTTATTATTTTCGGAATTAATTATTTTCATGGATAAAATAATTCTAGAAAAGTCCAGAATTATTATTTAAGCCGCGAAAAATACTCCGAAAGCTCCGAAAATTCATGAAAATTTTCCAGAGACATTATGGAACATGAGGAACCCAAATAAAGTATTTGGAGCTCACTAAAAGGTAATTTTGGAGCATCTAAAAATTAGATTATGCTCACAGACAAGTGGAAACAAGCTACAGAAAAAATCGGAAAAATTCCTGAGAAGTTAGTAGAGGTTGATTGACGGATGAGAAACAAGGAATTTGATTGTAGAAAAATAATATATGTATATTGGGAAAGGAAAATCGACCTAAACGCATTTTGAAAGAACAACTTGAATTTATTTTGATCTTTGGTCAAAACCAAGCAATACAAAAACACAAATGCATCAGCATGTATGCACAACAATGTTGCTACATCCTAAGATGAATTTTAATTTAACAAAAATTAATTATTTTCCTATGTTTTCATGAGCACAAAAATACATAATTAAATCATTTTAGCTCTATTTCTAAATAAGCAATTTTTCGGGTGTTACAATTCTACCCCCCTTAAGATGAATCTCGTCCTCGAGATTCGGACGATGCTTACTCAAACAACTGTGGGTTTGCTTTTCTTAAATCTTCCTCTCTTTCCCACGTAGCCTCTGCTTCCGAATATCGGCTCCACTGAACTTTACACATCTTTATAACTCGGCTCCTGGTAACTCTTTCCGCTGTCTCCAAAATTTTCACGGGATACTCCTCATAAGTAAGATTTTCCTTAACAGTGAGTTCTTCCAATGGTATTTGTTCTTCTGGCACACGCAAACATTTCTTTAACTGAGACACATGGAACACATCATGCACACCTGCTAAACTCTCAGTCAATTCCAACTGATATGCCACTTCGCCACGTCTCTCTAAGATCTTAAAAGGACCGACATACCTCGGTGCTAACTTTCCTTTCTGATTAAACCTTTTCATACCTCTCATAGGTGACACCTTCAGGTAAACATAATCTCCCACTTCAAAAGTCAACTCTCTCTGTCGAGTATCGGCATAACTTTTCTGTCGTGCCTGAGCTGCTTTCAAATTATTTCGGATCATTCTTACTTGTTTTTCAGCATTCCTAAGCACATCGGGACCAAATACTTGACTTTCTCCCGTCTGATTCCAAAACAACGGAGTTCTACACTTCCTACCATACAAAGCTTCAAAGGGTGCCATCTGTAAACTTTTCTGATAACTATTGTTGTAGGAAAACTCTGCATATGGCAAACTCTTGTCCCAACTTGTACCATACTGCAAAGCACAAGCTCTCAACATGTCTTCCAATATCTGATTAATCCTTTCTGTTTGCCCATCCGTCTGAGGATGATATGCTGTGCTAAAAGTCAGCTTAGTTCCTAATGACTCTTGTACTTTCTGCCAGTAATAGGATGTAAACTGAGTACCTCGATCAGACACTATCTTCTTTGGAACTCCGTGCAAACTTACTATTCTTTCCAAATACAGTTCAGCCAACTTTGCACTGGAATACGTCGTTCTAACCGGTATAAAATGAGCAACTTTAGTCAAACGATCCACTATAACCCATATTGAATCAAAACCCCTCTGAGTGCGTGGTAACCCCACTATGAAGTCCATACCAACCTCTTCCCATTTCCACTCAGGTATCTGCATCGGTTGCAACAATCCTGCAGGTCTCTGATGTTCAGCTTTAACCCTCTGACACGTGTCACATAGTGCAACATACTCTGCAACATCTCGTTTCAAGCCGTGCCACCAATACCTCTCTCTCAAATCCATATACATCTTAGTACTTCCGGGATGAATAGAGTAAGCGGACTCATGAGCTTCTCGTAGGATTGCTTCTCTTATAGCTTTGTCCTCAGGCACACATAATCGTTTCCCAAACCATAGGGTTCCTTTATCATCCAACCGGAATCCAGGTGCTTTATCTTTCGGTATATTCTTCACTATCTCCTTTATTTTGTCATCTATCAACTGACCCTTGCGTATTTGTTGCTCTAACATAGGCTCTATTACTAATTCCACTGCATTAATAGCAATACCCAAGTTTAGATGTTCAAACTCAGCACATGACTCATTTGACATAGGCATTACCTGCACCTCATTAGCATAGCTCTTTCTGCTAAGAGCATCGGCAACGACTTTTGTTTTCTAGGCTACACACTTCCTAGTCATAATCCTTGACCAATATTAATCCAATGATTTGCATCAAAAAAAAAATTAATCCAATGATGATGAGTCACAAGCTCAAAACCAACTTTGTGAAGATGTCCATATTTTTACACGATCCTTGTAGATGTCACTCTTATGTCCAAGATTATATTACCTCCGATGAACCTCTGATAGAATCTTATTATTCCAAGGAAACTTTGAGTTATACTTACATCCTTGGGTGGGTTTCAACTCAACACGTCATTTAACTTCCTTGGGTTCTTCTCCAACAATTGCAGCATTAGAGATAATTTAAACAAGAAAAGAACATCCTTTATTCAGAATTTATCTACCATGCTTGGTATAGCATTGAGGTCTTCTAAGTCTCCGTAGAATCAACTATAGATGTACAATATCTCCTTCCTATGTCGTCAACGCCAACTTGCCCTGGGTATGTTGAAGGTTGAATTCCCTACTGATGATAGCTCGAATCGAAGATCCATCTTAACCAAAATACGAGCTCCTTGTAGATGATCCAACAAGTCACCAATTGTAAGCAAAGGGTACACACGCTTGATGAGGATCTCGCAACAATTGGGTTAACTGATACTTCCAAGTGAAGCACTCGAACATATGAAACCTTGGTCTCGCATCTTCATTAACTTGGCTACCCCCCTTAAGAAAAGATCAGCTAGGGGATGCCAAGGGTAACTTGCATCATATTTAGTATAAGTTAACTACCATCATGTCCTAATTCTTTAGAGGCTTGTGTATAGAAGTAGAAGCAAATAGCCTGAAGTTTCCTCGCGAGCAGAAAAACAGCAGCACAGTAAAACAGCCATATCTCCAGTTCTGTTAATCCAATTAAGTTGCACCTTATACCGTTGGAAAGATTATCAAATTCTCTACAACTTACTTATAGAACACTTTTCCAGATTCTGCAGCTAACTTGACCGAAAACAACACATAACAGATTCTATTCCAGGTTTCAGACAGCACAGTTGCATCGTCTTGTGATTTTTGTATCTCCCAATCCAAAATAGCTTTGAAGGTGGTTCTTGTGTTCAGAGAAAGATCTAGAAGTCTACTTTTGTTCAGAATTTTCCCATAATTTTTTATAGTCCGAAAATAGAGGTATAAGCCAAAGAAGACAGATTGCTCCGAAAAGACAGAATAGGGAGAAAACAGAAGATAACCAAAACCCAACTATATCTATCCACTAATCCTTATGTCTTAATCTTATATCTAAATGAAATTGTAGGAATACTCCACAAGACCATTGCAATCATTACAAAGCTCCAAATCAAGCAAAAGCATAATGATAATTCAACAAGCAATAAAGGTGCACAACACAATCATTGACTCAACTTACGATGCTATCGTTCTCTTCATACCAAGGGTAAGGATCCTAAAGCTATTATTCTGATTACGCAAGAAGGTGGGAAGAGAAGATTCTAAAAGCATATCAAGGCAATGAGTATAGATGAGAGCAAGGCTTAAAATAAGCATCAAGGAGGAGACAAATATCAAGGGTGGGGATATAGTGGAGAAGAAATATCAAGGTTTATAGACCAAGGAAGTTATAGCAATTTTAAAACCTTAAGACGACCAATTTCTAATTAGGCTTGCGTCCTACAGTCAGCATTGCTCTGATACCACTCTGTCACACCCGGTTTTAAGGACAAAACCAGACATACACTATATGTGAAATAAAGAAGTCAAATCTCACATATAGCCACAGATAAGTGTAATACCAAGAGGCAAATGCTTAATATACATAACTCAATCGTATAAAATATACCTTAGAGAGCAACACAGCGGAAAGACAACTCCGAACACCGGGTGTAGACTTCACTCCAGGAACAAACTGACTGGTTGATCACAAGCCTAATAACTCCAGAGACTATCCTGAGGTGTGGGAAATAGCAAGAGTGAGTCCATGTCGAACTCAGCAAATATATCATGGGGTTCATGAAGCTCAAAAGGTTTGACACGGGTTTACTGCAATAGCTTTTAGTGAGTCATCTTTTTAGCATTTGAGTAGCAACAAGTTTAACATAAGCCCAAATAACCTCATGATCATGTAAACGAGAATAATGTATAGCAAGAAACAATAATCATTAGTGAACATCAATATCATCAGAGTTATCATTATCATCAGTGTTCATCATTTATTCTGTAAGGGTCCAAGGCCACTCGTGACCGTGAGCACGGCTGTTATAACAGTTTTACACTCTGCAGAGGTTGTACACTTTCACTGTGAGTCGTGATTACCCATATGCCTGGGGCGGCCAATCCCCAAAACACTCCCAAGGTGAGCAGGCAGGGTTCACTATGAAGCCTTTCAAAGGTTCGTCTAACAAGTTAGGGCCGCTAGGTTTCAGAAGTCAGTCCGTGTGATACACCAC
This sequence comes from Saccharum spontaneum, assembly GCA_022457205.1. Lineage (NCBI taxonomy): Eukaryota > Viridiplantae > Streptophyta > Magnoliopsida > Poales > Poaceae > Saccharum > Saccharum spontaneum. Next base: position 42,181,063 of record CM039587.1, read on the forward strand.
GCAGGGATCCACAGTCTGCTTTACCCCATTTGCGCCACAAGGGTAACCTCTAACAAGCTAGAAAAGGTCCTCATACTGAGCTAAAGCCAGAGCCATATAGCCCTCACAGTTGTACTGTAAGTCCCGGATGTTCGCTTATAGATGAGTCCTTATGGAGAGAAACTAGAGCACCATAAAAACAACCAAATATGCTCTAGCCCTCTTGAGCCATATTGCTTTAAAGCATCATTTAAACGTTTATTGCATATATCATTAGTCAAGTTACAGATCATGGTTATTTATCTTAAGCACTAGCATAAATACTACCCAATGCAATGTTCCATCGGTGTCAAGGTACAAGATACAAAAGCTAGGATATCCTTAGGGGTAACAAGGTAGACATATGCACATGAATTAAGTGTATTAAAGGTGAATAGGAAACAAGGATGATCCCATGCTATACTTGCCTTAAATTGAGATCCTTTCTCTGATCCAAATCTTCAATTAATAGCTTCTTGAATCTCCACGTAAATCTCACCGACTGGACTTGATCAATAAATCACCACACACACATCGAGCAATCATACACGAAGCAAACAATAAATAATAATTAGAACAGTACACCAAACATATGAAACAACGTGTGAAAAGGTTTTAAAGATGTTCTACGCATTGCTACGAACACACAGACGTAAAGATCACGAAATTCGGATTTAAAACGTGAAAGTTATGAATTTTCTAAGATTTCCTATAGATAAATAATTACTTTAATATAAATTCGAAAATTAAATTTTCCAAACCTACTGTACAGTACTACCAACATGTAGATCTCGTAAATACGAACCTAACGCAATTTGAACGGGTCAAATCGGAGTTAAAACGTAGAAGATATAGCCTAAACAAGATAGTGGCAGTTTTGTAAATACCTAGTTTCGAAAATAAATCAAAATCTGGTTTTTAAGTAAATACCTCCTCTAAGGTACGTATATATAGGGAGGAAAACTCTCCACCACATGTCAACTAGCGATATGGTGCTAATTGACGTTGCACCATCCACCTTCGCTAATAAGCCTAAGTAATCATTTAAGCCCATTAGTAAATAAATGCATGGGCCTTTGAGATTTATTAGGATTATTGCACATGGGCTTTGAGAGTTGAAAAACAAATGAGAGATTTATTATTTTCGGAATTAATTATTTTCATGGATAAAATAATTCTAGAAAAGTCCAGAATTATTATTTAAGCCGCGAAAAATACTCCGAAAGCTCCGAAAATTCATGAAAATTTTCCAGAGACATTATGGAACATGAGGAACCCAAATAAAGTATTTGGAGCTCACTAAAAGGTAATTTTGGAGCATCTAAAAATTAGATTATGCTCACAGACAAGTGGAAACAAGCTACAGAAAAAATCGGAAAAATTCCTGAGAAGTTAGTAGAGGTTGATTGACGGATGAGAAACAAGGAATTTGATTGTAGAAAAATAATATATGTATATTGGGAAAGGAAAATCGACCTAAACGCATTTTGAAAGAACAACTTGAATTCATTTTGATCTTTGGTCAAAACCAAGCAATACAAAAACACAAATGCATCAGCATGTATGCACAACAATGTTGCTACATCCTAAGATGAATTTTAATTTAACAAAAATTAATTATTTTCCTATGTTTTCATGAGCACAAAAATACATAATTAAATCATTTTAGCTCTATTTCTAAATAAGCAATTTTTCGGGTGTTACAGTGTAGGAGAAAAACATTTTAAGGTGGATCTAAGTGGAAAATAGAGAATGATTGTGCCCACTCCCAGTGTAGGAATAGTGCATATGTGGGTGGTGTGTATGTGATCTTGATTTTAAAAGCATGAAAAACCTCTCATAAGGTAATAACAAAGTTCGACTAAACTCAATGCAAAACAAGCAACATATATGAGCAAAGGTTTTTTTTCATCTAAAATGTATATTATATCTGGCTTTTATAGGAATTTAAGCTTTGACATACAAGAGCTCGTCATGATTTTTAAATTTTTAAAAGATAAATCTTCAGAACTTAGTATTGCTAGGAATAAAATAAATAGTAGCTCAGACTTTCTCATATCATATCCCTCAATCACCTAGACTTAGATCAAGCATATGATATCCACAAGTTTTAGGTTTAAAGTGAATTCTTATATCAAAGCAGTAATATCCAAAACTAATAGACTTGAAAAATAATAATAAAACTATAGATACTTAGCTAGATAAGCGGGGAATGCTCCTCTCCAAGCTAGATGTTGTTGTGGTCGGTTATTAATAAACTTCAGAGCGAGTTCGTCAGCAGCAACTGGTTGCCATTGAGCAGACTCTTTATTTAGTCATAGTATTATCCTACAAAATTTATATTCCAATAAGAACACCAAAAACTTGAAGCTTGGACTATACAAGGGGTTAGCGGTCAGCTAAACAAGCAATTGGTTATTCTTATGAGTTTATTTCACTTGATATACTTTAGCAGGAATTATTCTATCTTCTTCTCTCTTTTTTAGGATCTTTATTTGATGATGCAATTAAGTAATAGCAAATGATATGCATGCATATTTATTTTTATGCCACCACAGTAAATATTCCTATGAGAAATTACCACAAGTTTATTCACATAGGGCTTTAGTATTTTAACGATGCATAAGTAAGAGCAATAAGGATTTTTTCTATGCGCAATAAAGTAAATATATTTTTGTTTTCTTATGTGCAACAATAGTGAATATGGTAGAGTATATATATATTTTAATACGATAATGGCAAGTATGCAATAAAATCTTTTTATTTTCTTTTAATAATGCAAGATGTATGAAATGAATTTAACTAACAAATGTATTTAGATAACTGACATTATTACCTCATGGCAAGGGTGCGACATTTAAAGTCTACTGACAGGACTGGGAAGGAGAGAGTACTTACTTATCGGTTGCATCATCTGATCCTGATGACGGTTCAGATGCCTGCTCTCCTGTGGTGTGCGAACGTTACCTTCTTCTCCTTCCACATCTTGACTCGGTTCTTCATAAGTTCGGGTTCTTCTTTTAGAGCTAGCTCTTGTCTCTCAGCTTCTTTCTCCCACTCGTTCCAGCGAGGTTCTTTGACTGGCTCTTTAATCTTTTCAGCTTCTACTTTTGGTTCGAGGACTACGTCATTGGATCTCGTAACTCTAGGAAATCCAACCCATCCATCCTTGGATGAACGGTGACGGGATTAGCGCCTCCTCCTTGAGTAGGAGATGACTTCTTCGACTGTTCATGGTTAGTATAACTATTAAATTGACAGCATACCTTTGGAAGTTGAAAATGGATTTTTCCAGATCCAATGTAGATGACTGCGTCGGTGGTGTTGGGGAAAGGTCTCCGCAAGATGATCGGTGTGTCTTCATCTTTCGGCATGTCGAGGACCAAGAAGTCGCTAGGACGTAGTAATCTTGAATTTTTACCTAGGACGTCCTTTGCTATGCCTTCAGGCCCATTCTCAACGACTGATCCGCCATCTGCAGCTGCATATAGGTCGGGTATAATGGTTCATTACTAAATAAATATTCATATGTTACCTTTGATATTATGTTAGCACCCGATCCAATGTCACAGAAGGTGTTGCGGAAGACCTTTGGTTGATTGTGCATTCAATTGTTGTACTCTAGGATCATCCTTCTTGACTAGAAAATGACGGTGCGAGCAAATGGTCGCTTTCTGCATTGACTGCATTATCATCTTGATAGTTTCTTCTGGCACTTGGCTGAGCTTGTTCCTCCTCCGATTTCTGTTGTTCTTTTTCTTGGGTGCTGGTGTTGTTGGCTCTTCAGGTAGGTACGGCATCTGTGGGTGTGCAGGGGAGTGCAGGATGCGTCCTTGAATGAGAACTTCTCTTTCTTGTCTTTTATGGGAAAAGATAATTTTTGCATGCTCTGCATAGATGATAGCTTTGGTTGTACATAGGAACGGTCATCCCAAAATGATTAGTGCTTTTTCATCTCCTTCTGTCTCTACTACCACAAAATTCACTAGGACATATGATTGCCTCACACGAACAATAGCTTCTTCCAGTACTCCCTCAGGATAGCAGATGGACTGATTTGCAAGCTGGTAAACGCATATTTGTGTACAACAAAGACATTACCTAATATATTTTTATAAATTACCTTAGGGCATACATGTTGACACTTGCGCCGAAGTCACAAACAACTTTCTAAAAAAGGACATGGCATCCTATAGAGATAGGAATGACAGGTCTCCCTAGATCATCTTTCTTGTCGGAAAGTGAATAGTCAATCCACTTCACTTCTGCGGTTGAGTGTAGTAGTTGGCTGCATTGTGAATATCGATAAGATTTGGCAGTTTCTAAATCTCTCGGCTAGCCTGAAATTTTATCTTTCTCTAGTGGAGGAATAGCAGCTGCCAGCTGAGCAAATTGTGATTCTAACATTTGATTAAAGCTATGTTGGTTTTTAATAGCAGAAAGTAAAGGTATCCATTCTAGAATTTATATTTTCTAAAATTTTATCATTAGAGGGCTACCTTCTTACTCATTTGATCTAGCAGTTTAGATTGACCAGCAACTAATCTCTCAAAGGTGGTTGATTGTAATTGCTATAATTATTATTACCTTGAAAGTTACCTTGGTAATTACCTTGGATAGTTGGCCTTTGTTGCTGATTCCATTGATTCTACTAAGGATGATAGTTATTGTTATTAATGTAATTTACATCCTCTTGAAATTCTAGGCAGCCGACTCCTGAGTGCCCAACATCTTCACATTCTTCACAAGTCATGCGAGAATCACTGATGTGTATGACTTCCTCTTCATCGTGTCTGTAGCTTCAAGCTTCTTCATGATGAGGTCTAGCTTCGCAAACACCATGTCGGCTTCCTCTCTTGCGAGGATCAACACGTTCTTCATTTAGCTCTGATTTGAGGCCATCTTCTCAATGAGCGTTGTTGCATTTGTGAGGTTTAGTGACAAGAATGCACCTTCAGCTGCAGCATTGACTGATTTACGGGGTACTAGTGAATAGCCCGTGGTAGAAGGTCTGCATAAGCAACTACTTCTCCATCTCATGATGAGGACATTCTGATATTTAATCTTGGAAACGCTCCCATGCCTCAGCGATAGATTCATCATGTTGTTGCTAAAAGCTTATAATTTTCTCACGCAGAGCATTAGTCTTGCCTGTAGGAAAGAACTTGACTAGGAAAGCAGTCAAGCAACGGTCCCATGTAGTGTGACTTTCTTTGTTGACATAGAACCACTGCTTGGCTTTCCTCAATAGTGATAATGGGAAAAGGCGGAGTAGAATAGCATCTCTGGTTACTCCCTTGATCGTGAAGGTGCTATAGATCTCGAGAAAGTGTTGTAAATGTACACTTGCATATTCATGAGCCTTTCCACAAAACTGACTTGCTTGCACCATGGTAATGAGCACAGGCTTAAGCTCAATCCATCTTCTCCAACATTGACTTGAGGTCCAGTACGGATGTTTTCTGTTTATCGAAGCAGAGAACTCATGGAGAGTCTTGTTGGCCATAGCTTCAAATTTCAGTGCTAAAGTTCTCTTGGCTTGGCTGACTTCTGAGTTTTCCTATAGAAACCTTCTTAAGCTTGGCTCTAGTCTTCTTTAAGATTACTTCTAGGTTTGTCTGTGTAATTCTCTGGAAAGTCAAAGTTCATACATTACCCTGCATGAGATAAATAAATAGACAAGAACAAGGGTAAGCCTGTTTGAGCTAGAGGTCAATTGGTTAATTCGATCTTTTCATAAATATAAGTTATCAATACTTCCTAAGTTTAATACCTTCCCCGGCAACGGCACCAAAAATGCTTGTTGACATTAATTAACGCAATCGCTAAATAGCAACGGCGCTAAAAATGCATGGTAATAAATTAACATATCTCTAAATACTAGTCACCTTTTATATTTACCTATACTTCTTAGCATGGAACTAGGTTGTTATCCCTAATGAATAAAGCTTAGAAGTATATAAGTGGCACTATGATTTTATATGACTAGGCAGAAAGAAATATAAATGATATAAAGATATGATCAATTAAGATTAAGAACCATTAAGAACATCTGCAAACAGACAGATAATTATACCATTGTAGCATTTTACCTAGAGTATTACCAGGTTGTCATTTATAATTTTACCACTGGGAAGGTCTAGCTAAACTTCTATCTAAAGTATTGATAAACTTATATTCATGATAAAGAGAGTAAACCAATGTTATGCACTCTTACTCAATAACAGGGATAAGTCACATGATAAAAGATATATATATATATATATATATATATATATATATATATATATATATATATATATATATATATATATATATATATATATATATATGATAAGTAATGATCAGTCATCATAAATAAATAAGTAATACACTCCGAGCTCCCTAACTATTACTAATAACGTAATCCAATCAGATAATTAGAGGTAATAATTCCTAGTTATTGAAGGTTACTTGTCAAGCTACTACAACTAATATTCATCGTCAAGTAATACTACGTATGTCCCAACCACAATAGAGGCCAATGATTAGGAGAAGTTCAGTTCAGAAACCTCTGATATACGATATATCCTTAACCAGACAATGTTGCTCTACCAATAATCCACTGTACAGGGAGAGGACTACAGAGGACTTAATGGGCCTATAAAAGTCACACCCACAATCTACCACACGACCCTAAACAATTGAAGGCATTCGCAGATATGCAAAGCATCTAAGCACCACACTTACATAATGCATACCACTCATCTTATGGCCAAAATAGACGAGCGCTATATGAACATGTGATCCGAACTAAATAGCAACCTAAATATTCTAGAATTGAAGTAGACAATGAATGATGCAGTCAAGAACGTAATAATGATGAAGAATAATGTTGACATTGCAATAATTGTGTAAAGACAGAATTGCAATAAGAGCGGAGAACTAGAATATTACCAAAACTCACGATCGCCAATGATCGGGAATCCAGCTAGATTGACTCAACTTGACTTCCTCTAGACCTGATCTAACTATGCTAAAGCTATGAACTAGAGGAACTCTGATGATTTAGGGTTTCTAGCTCCGGATGAACTAATCTTCAAATGACTTGATGCCTTCAGGGGGTCTGCCCCTGTATTTATACCCCGGTGGGGACGCACGTGAGTCATTGGATCAACCGACTTCACATAGGGTTAGAATTGATCTCAAGGTCGGTAGAAGAATACTCTAGAAGCTAGTGGAAGGGAGGAGAAGGGGGTGGCCGCCCGGCCACCCCCCTGGCCGGCCGGCCCCAACTGGCAGGCACTCAGCCTCCGCTTCGTTCCGATGTCTTCTATGTCTTCTATAATATACTAGTGTTCATCTCACGGGTGAAATTCTAAAAATTCTTTTAATAATTAGGTATCTGTCTCTACTTTTCTATATAACTCCCTGCAAACATTAAAATTCAACAAAGCTCGTGGAATTCGTCAGATAACACCCTAGTCTTCTATGTTTTCGTGTATTTTGACCATTCTCTCATGTTTATTTCACTATATATTGTTGACGTTAACAACTATCAGCAGCCAACTATCAGTGTCTAGAACCACCCTAGACACTAAGAAGAGTAAATTTGTATCTACGTGTCTAGGCCCGAATGGGTGTGCAAAGGGGACGCAAGGGCAAGAATGTCCCTACATCCTGTGTGTTCTGCTGTTGCTTGTATTGCCTTGCTACCGGAGTGCTCGTAGTAGGGGTTACAAGCTTTCGAGAGAGGGAGTGGATCCCAAGTCTCTTGAGTGGTGTGCGAGGCTAGAGTGTTTGTGTAACACTCCGGTGTTACGCAATGCATTTTTGCATGGCAAATCTT